>CAUYRH010049405.1:0-85284 GCA_963574655.1 Perodicticus potto | reverse complement strand
CTCAAGCTGTCACCCTGGATAGAGTGCTGTGGCATCACAGCTCACAGCAACCTCCAATTCCTGGGCTCAAGCGAGTCTCTTGCCTCCGCCTCCCAAGCAGGTGGGACTACAGGCACCCGCCACAACGCCCGGCCATTTTTTGATTGCAGCCGTCATTGTTGTTTGACGGGCCCGGGCTGGATTCGAACCCGCCAGCTCAGGTGTACGTGGCTGGCGCCTTAGCCCGTTGAGCCACAGGCGCCGAGCCTTACCTCATTCTTTTAATGACTATATAATACTAAATTGTATGGATGTATTGTAATTTATTTAACCTATCTCTATTAGATTGTCTCCAGTTTTTCTCTGTTATTAACAATGTATAAGTTTAGCCAGGCATTGTGTTGGGTGCCCGTAGTCCCAGCTGCTTGTGAGGCTGAGGCAAGAAAATCACTTAAGTCCAAGAATTTGAGGTTGCTATGAGCTGTGACGCCATGGCACTCTACTGAGGGCAACATAATGTCTCCAAAAAAAAAAAAAATGCAAAACAATGTATAAGTTAATGTTCTTGCAAACATATCTTTACTTATGTACTTAGAGCAGCTGTTGTTTTTATTTTCCATGTGAAAGTTTTTAGTTTATTAATGCTTGTGTGAAAAATGCACATAATGGCTACAGATAACATCACTGTAGAATCTTTATTTATTTGGCTTTTTGCCAGCAGAACTATTGGCTTTTGCAGATTTTCTTCATTCTGTTGTTGTGTTCCTTTTGCCACTTTCTTGAGGTCTTTTTCTTATACAGGCTATATTTGGGTTCGTTTTTCTTTTCTTTTTAGAGATGACAGAGTCTCACTCTGTTGCCCAGGCTGAGTGCAGGGGCATGATCACAGCTCACTGCAGGCTCCAACTCCTGGGCTCATGTGATCCCCCTACCTCAGCCTCCTGAGTAGCTGGGACTTTAGGTACATGTCACTAAGCCCAACTAATTTTTTTAAAAACCTTTTTTTTTGTGGAAATGGGATCATGCTATGTTGCCCTCTTAAGGTCCTAACCTCAAGGGATCCTCCCACCTTGACCTCTCAAACTGCTTACATAGGTATGGCCTTTCGGCCTGGCCAGGGTTCATTTTTCTTTGCATAATCTAAGGATCTAAGGACTCATAATTTGTACCCAAACTAGTTGTCTTGCCATCACTAAAATGATCTGAATCCAAATGCAAAGTGACATCTATTTTGGCTGTTTTTTCCTGCATTTCTGTCTTAGGTACTGTTGCCTTCCTAGGGTGAAGGAGTGTAGGACATTGATGACCATTTGTTTTCTGAAGTAGTTGGTTTTTTCATGAATTTTCTACTCCAGATTCTTACTGTGTCATTCACGATGGCAGTTGATCCTCAGGCAGACCATTCTTTTTTTTTTTCAGACAGAATCTCACTCTGTCACCCAGGTTAGAGTGCCATGGCTTCAGCCTATCTCACAGCAGCCTCAAACTCCTGGGTTTAAGCTATCCTCCTGCCTTAGCCTCCTAATTAGCTGGGACTATATACAGGAGCCCACAATGACAACTGGCTAAATTTTTCTATTTTTTTTTTTTTAAGACAATGTCACTCTGTTACCCTGAGTAGAGTGCTCTGATATCCTAGCTCACAGCAACATCAAACTTAGGCTCAAGTGATCCTCTTGCTTCAGCCTCCCAAGTAGCTGGGACTACAGGTGTCTGTTAGAACACCCAGTGAGTTTTTCTATTTTTTTTTTGAGATAGAGCCTCAAGCTGTCACCCTGGATAGAGTGCCGTGACATCATAGCTCACAGCAACCTCCAATTCCTGGGCTCAAGCGAGTCTCCTGCCTCTGCCTCCCAAGTAGCTGGGACTACAAGCACCCGCCACAACGCCCGGCCATTTTTTGGTTGCAGCCATCATTATTGTTTGGCAGGCCCAGGCTGGATTTGAACCTGCCAGCTCAGGTGTACATGGCTGGTGCCTTAGCCCGTTGAGCCACAGGCGCTGAGCCAGAGGTTTTCTATTTTTAGTAGAAATAAGGGTCTTGCTGTTGCACAGGGTGGTCTCGAACTCTTGAGCTCAAGCAGTCCACCTATCTCAGCTTCCCAGAGTGCTAGGATTACAAGTGTGAGCCACTGTGCTCTGTCAAGTTTTTCTACTGTTTTTTTTTTTTTTTTAAGAAGGTTTTTCTACTTTTTATAGATATGGGTCTCCTTAAACTTTTGAGCTTAAGTGACCTTCCCACCCTGGGATTATAGGTGTAAGACACTGTGCTCAGCCTAGGCATAGTGTTTTTAATGGCTGTATGTATTCCCTTTAAGGGAATACATTTGAGAAAGAAAACAAGGTTGAATAAAAAAATTTAGTTTGGCAAACCTTAGATAATCCTTCATGTTATTAATTTTGTTTTCCCTTTTATCAAATTCTTCTCTAACCTTTGAAATATGAACTATAAACAGCCTACCCTAAACTATAGGAACTTAACTTCCTCTTTCCTCTTGATAACTTTCTTTCCTACAGTCTCAAGAACGTTATAACATCAGAAGAGTGAGTTTTCTTACTGCCTCACGTGTCATTCATCTTTGGGCCTTCTTATATTCAAATAGGAAAATTGATTAAAAGAGATATTATCCTGGAAGTACATGCATTCCCTCTAGTACTTAAGCACCTCAGATCATTTGTATGGGGTCCAGTATTAGTTTGTTTTATATTACTTCATGTTCCAGTATATCAGGTTATATTAACAGTTACATTTAGTGTGCACAAAAGATCAGAAATTATATTCTCTAGGTCCATATTGTGGGAAACAGTAGTCCTATTGAATTCTGTCCTACTTATATATGTAATATTATGCACATTTTTTGCTATTGTGTTTTACAGTGACTTTGACAGACTGGAGGGCAATTAAGGCTAAGCTTTAGGAGGAGGCCAGTGCCTTACTGATTAGGCTACTGGTGCTTCTAGGGCTAAACTTTAAAGGCTATAATTGTGGAGATCTTGATGCTATGTTCCATGGGAGGCCTAAAGAGTTGGTTATATTTTCCCTGGTGAAGACTTGATAACTAAAGAGCTATTTTAGTGGCGCTTAGTGGCTCATGCTTATAATCTTAGCACTCTAGGAGGCCTAGGTGGGAGGATCGCTTGAGCTTAGAAGTTCGAGACCAACCTGAACAAGAGCAAGACCCTGTCTTATGGTGGGTACCTACACCTGTAGTCCTAGCTACTCAGGAGGCTGAGGCAAGAGGATCTCTTTTTTTTTTTTTTTTGAGACAGAGCCTCAAACTGTCCCCCTGGATAGAGTGCGTGGTATCACAGCTCACAGCAACCTCCAACTCCTGGGCTCAAGTGATTCTCCTGCCTCAGCCTCCCAAGCAAGTGAGACTATAGGCGCCTGCCACAACAACTGGCTATTTTTTGGTTGCAGTTATTATTGTTGTTTGGCAGGCCCAGCTGGATTCGAACCCGCCAGCTCAGGTGTATGTGGCTGGTGCCTTAGCCACTTGAGCTATAGGCGCTGAACCAAGAATATCTCTTGAGCCCAAGAGACACAGGTTTCTGTGAGCTATGATGATGCCATGGCTCTCTACTCAGGGTAACAGAACGAGACTATCAAAAAATAAATAAATAAAAAGGAGAAAGGCTATCTTAAAGAACGCAAAAACTTGGGAGGCTGAGGTAGAAGGATGGCTTGAGCCCTAAAGTTCAACAGATCTCTCTTCAGCCTAGGCAACAGGGCAAGACTCTGGCTCTTTTTCTTTTTTCTTTTTTTCTTTCTTTTTTTTTTTTTTTTTGTAGAGACAGAGTCTCACTTTATTGCCCTAGGTAGAGTGTCATGGCGTCACACAGCTCACCACAACCTCCAACTCCTGGGTGGGCCTAGATGATTCTCTTGCCTTAGCCTCACAGTCGCCTGCCACAATGCCTGGCTATTTTTTTTTGGTTGCAGTTTGGTCAGGACGGGTTTGAACCTGTTACCCTCGGTATATGGGGCTGGCACCCTACCCATTGAGCCACAGGAGTGCCTTTTTCTTTTTTTTTTTTGTTGAGACAGAGTCTCACTTTGTCACCCTTGGTAGAGTGCCGTAGTGTCACAGTTCACAGCAACCTCAAACTCTTGGGCTTACGCGATTTTCTTTTCATTTTTTTTTTTCTTTGTAGTTTTTGGCCGGGGCCAGGTTTGAACATGCCACCTCCGGTATATGGGGCCGGTGACCTACTCACTGAGCCACAGGCGCTGCCCTTAAGCGATTTTCTTGCCTCTGCTTCCTGAGTAGCTGGGACTATAGGCAGCTGCCACAACGCTAGGCTATTTTTAGAGGTAAGTTCTCAGTCTGGCTTAGGCTGGTCTGGAACCTGTGAGCTCAGGCAATCCACCTACCTCTGCTTCCAGAGTGCTAGGATTATAGGTGTGAGCTCTTGCGCCCAGCCCAAGACTAAAGAATAAAGCAGACTTAAATTGTATATGTGGATTGGCCAGAATTAGGATTACAGGTGGGGTAGAAGATGGGGAAGAAAGGGAATACTTTTTTTTTTTTTTTTTGAGACAGAGTCTTAAGCTGTCACCCTGAGTAGAGTGCTGTGGTGTCACAGCTCACAGCAACCTCCAACTCTTGGGCTCAAGCAATCCTTTTGCCTCAGTTTTTTATTTTATTTTATTTTATTTATTTATTTATTTTTGTAGAGACAGAGTCTCACTGTATCGCCCTGGGTAGAGTGCCGTGGTGTCACACAGCTCAGTGCAACCTCTAGTTCCTGGGCTTAGGCGAGTCTCTTGCCTCAGCCTCCCGAGTAGCTGGGACTACAGGCACCCACCACAACCTGGCTATTTTTGTTGTTGTTGTTGCAGTTTGGCTGGGGCCGGGTTTGAACCTGCCACCCTTTATATGGGGCTGGCGCCCTACTCACTGAGCCACAGGTGCCGCCTGCATCAGTTTTTTTATTTTTAGTAAAGATAGGGTCTTGCTCTTACTCAGGATGGTCTCTAGGAGCTCAAGCTATCCACCTGCCTTGACCTCCCAGAGTGCTAGGATTACAGGCATGAGCCACTGCATCTGGCAAGGGAACGCATGTTTATTAAATAGTTTCTCTGTGTTAGGCACCTTGCCTAGTGCTGTCTATGCATGTATATACTTTAATCCCTTAGTACGTTCTCATTTAATTCTCATAACTCAATGAAATATAGTTCATATTTGTCTCCATTTTATAGATAAGAGGCTCAGAGAAGTTAAGTAATATGCCTAAGATCATTCATTTACTAAGTAGGAATCAGAATTTTAAAATCTTGCTCTGTTTATTTTATTTCAGAAACACACATATATAGATATTTTTAAACAATATATAGTAATATATTATTTTATTTTTTTGAGACAGAGTCTTACTCTGTCACCCTGGGTAGAGTGCCATGGCATCATATCTCATAGCATCCTCAAACTCTTGGGCTTGAACAATTCTCTTGCCTCAGCCCCCTGAGTAGCTGGAACTACAGACATGTGCCACTATGCTTGGTTAGTTTTTTTGTTTGTTTGTTTGTTTTTGTTTTTTTGGTTGCAGTTGTCACTGCTGTTTTAGTTGGCTGGGGCTGGGTTCGAACCTGCCACCCTCGGTATGTTGGGCCGGCACCCTACCAACTGAGCCACAGGCGCCGCCCTTGGTTAGTTTTTTTATTTTTAGTAGAGATGGGATCTCATTCTAGCTCAGGCTGGTCTCAAAATCCCAAGCTCAAGCAATCCACCTGCCTCAACCTCCCAGAATTCTAAAATTACAGACATGAGCCACCGGCCCCAGACACAATATAATATTTTAGACAGATTGTTTTTCTCCAGTTTTATTATCTGTCTTTACATGCATTTTCAATCACAGTATCTTTGCCATCATTTGATCCTTTTTGAATTATCTGGTACAGTTTGCCTTGGTATGTCATCTGCTCTGTCTGAGCTGTTTGAGATATAGCAATTTTTTTTTTCGAGACAGAGTCTCACTTTGTCACCCTCGGTAGAGTGCCGTGGTGTCACAGCTCATAGCAACCTCCAACTCTTGGGCACAAGTGATTCCCTTGCCTCAGTCTCCCAAATAGCTGGGACTACAGGTGCTAGCCACAAAGCCCAGCTATTTTTAGAGATGGGATCTTACTCTTGCTCAGGCTGGTCTTGAACCTATGAGCTCAGGGCAGTCCACCTGCCTCGGCCTCCCAGGATATAGTACTTTTTGAATATATACATGTTGCTTCACTAGAAGTTTTATTCCAAGCAAAAAGTATTCATTTATGTAACTTAAGGTCATTTGGGCTTTTCATTTCTTAGGGTTAGTATTTGTGATCTTTATGCTATATTCACTTGGTGGATTTTTTTTTTTTTTTTTGAGACAGAGCCTCAAGCTGTCACCCTGGATAGAGTGCGGTGGCAGCACAGCTCACAGCAACTGCCAATTCCTGAGCTCAAGCGAGTCTCTTGCCTCTGCCTCCTAAGTAGCTGGGACTACAGGCGCCCGCCACAACACCCGGCCATTTTTTGGTTGCAGCCGTCATTGTTGTTTGGCGGGTCCTGGCTGGATTCGAACCCACCAGCTCAGGTGTATGTGGCTGATGCCTTAGCCCATTGAGCCATAGGCGCCGAGCCTGGATTTTTTTTTTTTTTTATTGACACATAGTTTATCATTTATTTTGAAGCCTTTTTAAAAAAAATTTTTTTATTAAATCATAACTTTGTACATTGATGCATTTATGGGGTTCAGGGTACTGCTTCAATATAATGCGAAATGCTTACATTGAACTAAGTAATACATCCATCACAATTATACTCATTTCTTAATAGTTTTGAAATGTACCATTGCATCATGCACATTAGGTGAGGTCTCCCCCACCCATGAATGCTCTCCCTCCTCCCACATCCGTCCTCCCCTCCCCTCTCTCTCCTTTTCCCTTCTATACTATAGTTATGTTTTGCCATTCGTATGAGTGTGTAGGTAGTTATATATTGATTTCATGTAGTATTGAGTACATTGGATACTTTTTTTCCCATTCTTGAGATACTTTACTAAGAAGAATGTGTCCCAGCTCCATTAAGGTAAACATGAAAGATGTGAAGTCTCCTTTTTTTTTTTTCTTTTTTTTTTGAGACAGAGCCTCAAGCTGTCACCCTGGATAGAGTGCTGTGGCATCACAGCTCACAGCAACCTCCAATTCCTGGGCTCGAGCGAGTCTCCTGCCTCTTCCTCCCAAGTAGCTGGGACCACAGGCACCTGCCACAACGCTCAGCCAGTTTTTGGTTGCAGCTGTTATTGTTGTTTGGTGGGCCTGGGCTGGATTCAAACCCGCCAGCTCAGGTGTACGTGGCTGGCGCCTTAGCCTGTTGAGCCACAGGCGCCAAGCCGAAGTCTCCTTTTTTATGGCTGCATAGTATTCCATAGTGTACATATACCACAATCTGTTAATCCATTCATGGGTCGATGGGCACTTGGGCTGTTTCCATGTCTTGGCTATTATGAATTGGGCTGCAATAAACATTCTGGGCAAATGTCTTTGTTGTAAAATAATTTTTGATCATCTGGGTATATACCTAGTAGAGGAATTGCAGGATCAAACAGTAGGTCTGCCTTTTTTTCTCTTGATTGTTCTCCAAATTTCTTTCCAAAAAGGTCTTATTAGCTTGCATTCCCACCAGCAGTGTAGAAGCATTACCTTCTCTCCGCATCCTCACTAACATTTATAGTTTTGGGATTTTGTGATGTGGGCATCTTACTGGAGTTAGATGATATCTCAAAATAGTTTTGATTTGCATTTCTCTGATGGTTAAGGATGATGAGTATTTTTTCATGTGTTTGTAGGCCATGCGCCTGTCTTCATCAGAGAAGTTTCTGTTCAAGTACTTGCCCACATAGAAATAGAGTTATTCATTCTTTTCTTATTGATTAGTTTGAGTTAGCTTTAGAGTCTAGTTATCAGACCTTTGTTAGAAGCATAACCTGCAAAATCTTCTCCCATTCTGAAGTTTGTCTGTTTGCTTTACTTACTGTGCTCTTGGCTGTGCAAAAGCTTTTTAGTCTGATCAGATCCCAGTGATGTATTTTTGGTGTTGCTTCAGTTGCCCAGGGGCTCCTCCTCATAAAATATTCTCTCAGGCCGATTTCTTCAAGTGTTTTCCCTGCACTCTCTTCTAGTATTTTTTTTTTATCTCTTCTAATATTTTTATAGTTTCATGTCTTAAGTTTAAATCTTTTATCCAGTGAGAATCAATTTTTGTAAATGGTGAAAGGTGGGGGTCCAGTTTCAGTCTTCTACAGGTTGCCATTTAGTTCACCCAGCACCATTTGTTGAATAGGGAGTCTTTCCCCTACTGAATATTTTTTTTTTTTTTTCTTTGAGACAGAGCCTCAAGCTGTCACCTTGGATAGAGTGCTGCGGCATCACAGTTCATAGCAACCTCCAATTCCTGGGCTCAAGCAAGTCTCTTGCCTCCGCCTCCCAAGTAGCTGGGACTACAGGCGCCCGCCACAACGCCTGGCCATTTTTTGGTTGCAGCCTCATTGTTGTTTGGCGGGCCGGTCTGGATACGAACCCGCCAGCTCAGGTGTACGTGGCTGGAGCCTTAGCCTGTTGAGCCACAGGCACCGAGCCCTACTGAATATTTTTGATAGGCTTGTTGAAGATCAAAGGCAGTAAGTAGCGGAGTTCATCTCTTGGTTCTGTATTCTGTTCTGTAAATCTGCCGCTCTGTTTTTGTGCCAGTACCATGCTGTTTTGATCACTGCAGATTTATAGTAAAGCCTGAAGTCTGGTAGTATGATACCTCCTGATTTGTTCTTATTTCTGAGTAATGTATTTGCTATTTGAGGTTTTTTCTGATTCCATATAAAACGAAGTACTGTTTTTTCAAGTTCTTTAAAGTATGACAATGGTGCTTTAATAGGGATTGCATTAAATCTGTAAATTGCTTTGGGTAGTAGGCACATTTTAACAATGTTGATTCTTCCCACAGCCATCAGCATGGTATGTTTTTCCATTTGTTAACATTTTCAGCTATTTCTTTTCTCTAAGTGTCATAGTTCTCCTTATAGAGGTCTTTCGCGTCCTTTGTTAAGTAAATTCCCAAATATTTTATTTTCTTTGGCACTGTTGTAAAAGGAATAGAGTCCATGATTGTTTTTCAGCTTGACTATTGTTGGTGTATATAAAAGCTACTATCTTGGCTCGGCGCCTGTGGCTCTGCAGGCTAAGGCGCCAGCCACGTACACCTGAGCTGGCGGGTTCGAATCCAGCCCGGACCCGCCAAACAACAATGACGGCTGCAACCAAAAAATGGTCAGGCGTTGTGGCGGGCGCCTGCACTCCCAGCTACTTGGGAGGCAGAGGCAAGAGACTCGCTTGAGCCCAGGAATCGGAGGTTGCTGTGAGCTGTGATGCTACAGAACTCTATCCAGGGTGACAGCTTGAGGCTCTGTCTCAAAAAAAATAAAAAATAAAAAAAGCTACTGTCTTATAAATATTGATTTTTGAATCCTGAGACGCTGCTGTATTCCTTGATCACTTCTAAGAGTTTTGAAGTTGAGTCCCAGAGATTTTCCAGGTATAGAAATCAGTGGAGAGTGAGAGTTTGATCTCCTCTGACCCTATTTGGATACCCTTGATCACCTTCTCTTGCCTGATTGCGATGGCTAAGACTTCCATTACTATGATGAATAGCAGTGGAGACAGTGGAACGAGACTTGCCTCGTTCCTGATCTGAGTGGAAATGTTTTTAATTTTACACCATTAAATGTGATATTTATTGGCTGTAGATTTGCTGTAGATGGCCTCTATTAGTTTAATAAATGTCCCTTCTATGCCTATTTTCTTCAGAATTCTGATCATGAAAGGATGCTGGATATTATGAAAGGCTTTTTCTGTGTCAATTGAGACAATCATATGGTTTTTGTTTTTTATTTTATTGATGTGATGTATTATATTTATAGATTTGTGTATGTTGACCCAACCTTGTAACCCTGGAATAAAAATAACTGGATCATGGTGTATAATTTTTTTTTTTTTTTTTGAGACAGAGTCTCACTTCGTTGCCCTTGGTGGAGTGCCCTGGTGTCGCAGCTCACAGCAACCTCCAGCTCTTGGGCCTAGGTGATTCTCTTGCCTCGGCTTCCCGAGGAGCTAGGACTACAGGTGCCCGCCGTAACACCTGGTTATTTTTTTGTTGTTGTTGTTGCAGTTTGGCTGGGGCCAGGTTTGAACCCGCCACCCTCGGTATATGGGCTTGGCGCCCTACCTACTGAGCCACAGGCGCCGCCCCTATGGTGTATAATTTTTTTGATGTGTTGTTGAATTCTGTTTGCCTCGGCCTCCCAGGATATAGCACTTTTTGAATATGTACATGTTGCTTCACTAGAAGTTTTATTCCAAGCAAATAGTATTCGTTTATATAACTTAAGATCATTTGGGTTTTTCATTTCTTAGGGTTAGTATTTGTGATCTTTATGCTATATTCACTTGGTGGATTTTCTTTTTATTGACACATAGTTTATCATTTATTTTGAAGCCTGTTTTTTTTTTTTTTTTGTAGAGACAGAGTCTCACTTTATAGCCCTCTGTAGAGTGCCGTGGCGTCACACAGCTCATAGCAACCTCCAAGTCCAGGGTTTAGGCGATGCTCTTGCCTCAGCCTCATGAGTAGTTGGGAATACAGGCGCCTGCCACAATGCCTGGCTATTTTTCTGTTTTGCAGTTCGGCCGAGGCTGGGTTTGAACCCGCCACCTTCGGTATATGGGGCCGGCGCCTTACTCGATGAGCCACAGGCGCCACCTAAGCCTGTTTTTTTATATGAAAAAAATGTAATGAACACCCACTTACCCATCATCTACATTTAACACTCATTTACCCATCACCTAGTTACTAACATTCTGTAAAATTTGCCACATTTTTTTTTTTTTTTTTTTTTGTAGAGACAGAGTCTAACTTTGTCACCCTTGGTAGAGTGCCATGGTGTCACAGCTCACAGCAGCCTCCAACTCCTGGGCTTAGGTGATTCTCTTGCCTCAGCCTCCCGAGTAGCTGTGACTATAGGTGCCCGCCACAACTCCTGGCTATTTTTTTGTTGCAGTTTGGCTAGGGCTGGGTTTGAACCTGCCACCCTCGGTATACGGGGCCAGCACCCTACCTGCTGAGCCACTGGCGCCGTTCAGCCACATCTTTTTTTTTTGTTACATGTTTTCTTTTGCTGATATATTTTAATGTAAATGAAGACATGATATGTTACCTCTATTTCTGTGTACATCTCCAAAAGGAATTTTTTTTTTTTTGCAGTTTTTGGCCAGGGTCAGGTTTGAACCCACCACCTCTGGTATATGGGGCTGGCACTCTACTCCTTGAGCCACAGGCACCACCCAGAATTTTTTTTTTTTGAGACAGAGTCTCACTACATTGTCCTCTGTAGGCTGCTGTGGTGTCACAGCTCACAGCAACCTCAAATTCTTGGGCTTAAGCAATTCTCTTGCCTCAGCCTCCCAAGTAGCTGGGACCACAGGCGCCCACCACAACATCCGACTACTTAATGTCATTATTACACTTAACAAGATTAACAGTAATTTTCTACTGTTGTTTAGTAGCAGTGCTTATTAAAATTTCCCCATGGACGGGTGAGGTGGCTCATACCTGTAATCCTAAGCACTTTGGAAGGCTGAGGTAGGTGGATTGTTTGAGCTTGGGAGTTCGAGACCATCCTGAGCAAGAGTGAGACCTTGTCTCTACTAAGAATAGGAGAGTTAGCCAAGTGTAGTGGCACAGTGTATAGTCCCAGCTACTCTAGAGGCTGAGGGAAGAGGATTGCTGGAGCCCAAGAGTTTGAGAATACTGTGAGCTATGATGCCATGGCAATCAACCCCCAGGTGTTTTTTGTTTGTTTGTTTTTTGAGACAGAGTCTTACTGCGTCGCCCTTGCTAGAATGCAGTGGCATCACAGCTCACAGCAAACTCAAACTCTTGGGCTTAAGGGATTCTCTTGCCTCAGCCTCCCAAGTAGCTGGGACTACACGTGCCTGCCACAAGGCCTGGCTATTTTTTGTGTTAGTTGTCATTGTTGTTTAGCAGGCCTTGGCTGGTTTTGAACCTGCTAGCCCTGGTGTATGTGGCCAGCACCCTAACCACTGAGCTATGGGTGCCAAGTCTCCCCAATTGTTTTTTATAGCTGGTTTGTTCAAATCAGGATCTAGCCAAATATTATTATTATTATTTTTTTTTTTTTTTTTTTGAGACAGAGCCTCAAGCCGTCACCCTGGGTAGAGTGCCGTGGCATCATAGCTCATAGCAACCTACAATTCCTGGGCTCAAGCAAGTCTCCTGCCTCTGCCTCCCAAGTAGCTGGGACTACAGGCGCCCGCCACAACACCCGGCCATTTTTTGGTTGCCGTCATTGTTGTTTGGCGGCATTTGAACCCGCTAGCTCAGGTGTACGTGGTTGGCGCCTTAGCCATTTGAGCCACAGGCGCCGAGCCAAGCCAAATATTATTTTATTTAGTTGTTTTAATTTTTCTTCTTCAGAGTTGGAACACAGCACTGTGTACTTCAAAGCCTTTCCTTTTCTTTCACTGGAAAGAATAAAATTTAGTAACAATCAGAACTTTCTAATAATAGACCAGGCTGATTTAGTGAGCTCTTTAGTGAGCTCTTACTGGTGGTGTTTTAGTAGCCTGAGCTGATTCTGGCCTCTATAGGTCCAGTCCAGTGGAAATTACCATACTTTGTGGTATTTGATAGTCACGTGTTGTGGTGAGTGCCTATAGTTCCAGCTGCTTGGGAGGCTTAGGAAGGAAGATTACTTGAGCCCAGGGGTTTGAGGTTGCTGTGAGCTACACACTAGCCTGGGGCAACAGAGTGAGACTGTCTCAAATATACACTTACTTGCCTGTGGCTCAAAGGAGTAGGGCACCAGCCCCATATGCCAGAGGTGACGGGTTCAAATATACACTTACAGGCACAACGCCCTCACCCCACCCCACCCCCCAAAAACCCCAAAAAACCTCCAAACCCGAAACTTTGTGGTTTATGTAGCATTCTTTTTCTTGGTTTTATTCTTGCTTTATTCCTTTTTGGTTTCATTTTTATATTCTTTTTTTTTTTTTGTAGAGATAGAGTCTCATTTTATCACCCTCGGTAGAGTACCATTGCGTCACAGCAACCTACAACACCTGGGCTTAGGCGATTCTCTTGCCTCAGCTTCCTGAGTAGCTGGGACTACAGACGCCCACCACAAAGCCCAGCTATTTTCTTTGTTGCAGTTCGCCGGGGCCGGGTTTGAACCCGCCACCCTCGGTATGTGGGGCCGGCGGCCTACTCACTGAGCCACAGGCGCTGCCCCATTTTTATATTCTTTCTTTTTTGGTCCTGTATATGCTTCTATTCCCTTGGCCTCTTACCTGCTTTTATGTAAGGATATAGAAAAGGTGACTACTGATGATATGATCTTATATCTGGAAAACCCCAAAGATTCTGCCAAGAGACTCCTGGAATTGGTAAATAAATTCAGCAGAGTCTTAGGTTACAAATCAATGTACACTAATTGGTAGCTTTTCTATATGCCAACATCAGTCAAGCTAAGAATCAAAGACTCAAAACCTTTCATAATAGCAACAAAGAAAATATCTAGGAATATAAATTTAAGGAGGTGAAAGACCTCTAGAGGAGAATTGCAAAACACTGAGGAAGGGGTGGCGCCTGTGGCTCAAAGGAGTAGGGTGCCGACCCCACATGCCAGAGGTGGTGAGTTCAAACCCAGCCCCAGCCAAAAAAAAAAGAAAAAATACCTGAAAATAAAACAAAACAAAACACTGAGGAAGGAAATTACAGCAGGTATAAATAAAGAAATGGAAATGCATGTCATGCTCATGGGCTGGCAGAATCAAATTGTTAAAATGTCTATACTACCCAAAGTGATTTACAGATTCAATGTAATCAATCACCATTAAAATATCAATGGCATATTTTGTAGATCTAGATAAAATAATTCTACACTTCATATAGAACCAGAAAAGACTCCACATAGCTGAAACAACCTTAAGCAAAAAGAACAAATTGGGAGGCATCAGTTTATCAGACTACAAGTCTTTAGTAACCAAAACAGCATGGTACTGGCACAAGAACAGAGATGTAGACCAATGGATCAGAATAGAGAATCTGGATTTAAAACCATCCTTATATTTTAAACCATCTGATTTTAAACCATCTGATCTTTGACAAAGCAGACAAAAACATATTCTGGGGAAAAGAATCTCTATTCAGCAAATGGTGCTGGGAAAATTAGATAACCACATGTAGAAGACTGAGACAGGAGCTCGGTGCCTGTGGCTCAATGGGCTAAGGCGCCAGCCACGTATACCTGAGCTGGCGGGTTCGAATCCAGTTCAGGGCTGTAACCAAAAGATGGCCGGGTGTTGTGGCGGGCGCCTGTAGTCCCAGCTACTTGGGAGGCTGAGGTAAGAGAATTGCTTGAGCCCAAGAGTTGGAGGTTGCTGTGAGCTGTGATGCCACAGCTTTCTACCAAGGGTGACATAGTGAGACTCTGTCCCCCCACCAAAAAAAATCACCCCAAAAGGCCATATATTTATTATATGTTTCCATTTATATGAAATGTCCAAAATAAGTAAATCCATACAGATAAGAAGCAGATTAGTGATTGTTCAGGGCTAGGAAAAGGGAAGAATGGAAAGTGACTATTAGAAAACTGAGTTTCTTTTTAGGATAATAAAAATATTCTAAAATTGGCTTGGCGCCTATGGCTCAACAGGCTAAGGCGCCAGCCACGTACACCTGAGCTGGTGGGTTTGAATCCAGCCTGGGCCCGCCAAACAACAATGACTGATGCATCCAAAAAACGGTTGTGCATTGTGGTGGGCGCCTGTAGTCCCATCTGCTTGAGAGGCGGAGGCAAGAGAGTCGTTTGAACCCAGGAATTAGAGGTTGCTGTGAGCTGTGATGCCACAGCACACTATCCAGGGTGACAGCTTGAGGCTCTGTCTCAAAAAAAAAAAAAAAAAAAGACTGAGACAGGATCTGTATGTCTCATCACTCACAACAATTAGTTCACAATAGATAACAGACTTAAACCTAAGGCATGAAACTATAAGAATTCTAGAAGAAAATGTTGGAAAAACTATAGACTTTGGTCTAGACAAAGAATTTATGAAGAAGACCCAAAAGGCAATCATAGCAACAACAAAAATAAATACATGGGACCTAATAAAATTAAAAAACTGCTTCACAGCCAAGGAAACAATCAATAGAACAATAGACTGCAGAATGGGAGGAAGCATTTGTAGGCTATATAACCAATGCTGATAACAAGATCTACAGAGAACTCAAGCAAATCACCAAGAAGACATCAAACAACACCATTAAAAAGCAGGCAAAAGACATGAACAGAAACTTTTCAAAAGAAGATAGACTAATGATCAACAAACATATTAAAAAATGCTCAGTGTTGGGCGGCGCTTGTGGCTCAGTGAGTAGGGCGCCAGCCCCATATACTGAGGGTGGTGGGTTCAAACCCGGCCCCAGCTGAACAGCAACAAAAAATAGCTGGGCATTGTGGCAGGCACCTGTAGTCCCAGCTACTAGAGAGGCTGAGGCAAGAAAATCGTCTAAGCCCAGGAGTTGGTGGTTGCTGTGAGCTGCGATACCATGGCACTCTAGCGAGGGCCATAAAGTAAGACTCTGTCTCTACAAAAAAAAAAAAAAATACTCAGTGTCTCTAATAATCTGGGAAATGCAAATCAAAACAATAATGATACATCATCTAACTCCAGTGAGAATGGATTTTATCAAAAAGTCCCAAAACAGGCCTGATGTGGTAGCTCACACCTATAATCCTAGCATTCCAGGAAGCCAAGGCAGGTAGAGCTCTTGAGCTTAGGAGGTCAAGACCAGCCTGACCAAAAATGAAACCCTGTATCTACTAAAGTAGGAAAATTAGCTGGGCCTCGTGGTGGGCACCTGTAGTCCCAGCTATTTGGGAGGCTGAGGATCATTTGAGGATCCTTAAATGCTCATTTGAACCTAAGAGTTTGGGGTTGCTGTGAGCTATGACAACATGGCACTCTATGTAAGGCGACAGAGTGAGACTCTGTCTCAAAAAAAAAAAAGTCCCTAAACAACAAATGCTGGCATCAATATGGAGAGATGAGAATACTTATATACTGTTGGTGGGACTGCAACCTAGTACAACGTCTTTGGAAGTAATTTGGAGATCACAGAAAACTAAAGGTAGGCCTACTATTTGATGTTTTAATCTCACTACTCGGGATTTACTCAAAGGAAAGAAAAGACACTTTATAAAAAAGACATTGGCACTTGGATTTTTATAGCAGCACAATTCACAATTGCAAAGATGTCCAAACAACCCAAGTGCCCATCAATACATGAGTGGATTAATAAAATGTGGTATATGTATACCATGGAATACTACTCAGCCATGAAAGACATGGTGAACCAATATCTCTTGTATTAACCTGGATGGAACTGGAGATCATTCTTCTAAGTGAAGTATCCTAAGAATGGAAAACAAACACCACATGTACTCACTATTAAATTGGAGCTAATTGTCAAACACTTATGTGCACATATGGAAATAATACTTATTGGAAATCAAGCAAGTGGTGGGGTGAGGGGATGAGTAAATCCATACTTAATGGGTACAGTGTACATTACTTGGGTGACAGGGACACTTACATAACTTTGATTCAAACTGAACAAAAGCAATTTGTGTAACCAAAACCCCTGTACTATTTCTGAAATTAAAAGAAGAAAAAAGAAAAAGAAGAAAAGAAAAAGAAGGAAGAAAGGATCAGGGCTTTGGTACATAGCAGGAACTCAGTATTACCTATTACACATACTCTCTACTTTGGGAAATTCTTTAGTAAATGCTAGTGACTCTCAAGTATACAACTATAGTCTAGTTCTCTCTCCTGAGCTCTAGTGTGGTGTCTCCAACTACCTTCTGGACATTTTTTTTTTTTTTTTTTTTGAAACAGAGTCACACTCTGGCATCCTGACTAGAATGCAATCTCAAGTTCTTGGGCTCAAGCAAACCTCTTGCCTCAGTTTTTCTATATTTAGTAGAGATGGGGTCTTGCAATTGCTAAGGCTGGTCTCAAACTCCTGAGCTCAAGCTATCCACCTAGACTGCTAGGATTATAGGTGTGAGCCTCTGTGCCTGGCTTGGACATTCAGGCACCTCAGACTCAGTAAGACAGAGAAGAATTTGCATTGCCTTACAGATCATTTCTTTTAGTTGAATGTCTAGTTATTCTCCCATGCACCTAAACCAGAAACATGAGAGGGATTCTAGTTAAACTTGGAGTTATCCTAGGTACCTCTTAAACCTCTTACATTCATTTGATCACTTTTTAAAAAATGGCTTACTTCTGCCAGGGATGGTAGTGCAATCCTGTAGTTCCAGTTTACTTAGGAGGCTGAGGCAGGAGGATCCCTTGAGCCTTGGAGGTTGGAGCTGTGGTGTGCTATGATTGTGCCTGTGAAATAGCCACTGCAGTCGAGTTGGGTGACATAATAAGACCCCATCTCTAAAAAAATTAAGTCATTTATCTCCTTTCTTACTTCTTTGTCCTCATTGCCAGTACCTTAAGTAAGCCCGCTTTCTAATCTGTCATTAGCAATGGTCTTATTGTTCTGTGTTATATGTATTGGTTTACATGTGTCTTTCTGGGAGACTGAGCTCCTGGAAGGGTGTTTTATTCCATTTTGAACATCCTCCTACTGGAGAGGCAGTATTAACACGGTGATTAAGGGTACAGGCTCTGGGTTTGAATTCTGTCTGGCTCTACTACTTGGTTATAAGATTGGGCAAGTTAGGCTCAGCACTCATAGCATAGTGGTTACAGCGCCAGCCATATGCACCAAGGGTGGCGGGTTCAAACATGACCCGGGCCAGCTAACCTACAATGACAACTGCAACAAAAAATAGCTGGGTGTTGTGGCAGGCACCTGTAGTCCCCGCTACTTGAGGCAAGAGAACTGCTTAAGCCCAAAAGTTTGAGGTTGCTGTGAGCTGAGACACCGTGGCACTCTACCAAGGGTGACATAGATTCTGACTCAAAAAAGAAAAAAGATTGGGCAAGTTAGGTAAGTCCTTCATGCCTTTGTTCACACATTTGTAAAATGGAAATAATGGTATTATAATATCTATTTTATAGGACTGTTATGAATATTAAATGTAAAGTGCTTGGAAAAGTGTTGGGATTATAGGAAATGCTCAGTAAATATTATAGCACCCGTCATAATGCCTTGCAACTAGTGGGGACCCAGTTAACATTTGAGTCAGTTAATAGAGGGGATTCCTGAATTGGACAAAAGTTTAACCTCTAAATACTGCTATAACTTTCAACCTAAATTTCTGTTTTATGTTACGGCTCAGGGCCTGGTGGATTGTAGTGACACAGCAAATATGATGCTTATCCAGAAGAACTAATACACTTTTAAGAACTGGGTTTTGATCTGTCTGGCACTAATATATGCTATTGTGTATATTCGTGGCTACTTAAATAGGGAATGCTAGTTTTTATGCTAGATTGAATTTGGTTTGAATGGAAACCGCAATTCATTATTTCACAGCAGGATGGCATGCTCAGCAGGATTGCTTTTATTTTTAATTAGGCAGTCATCCTGAAATGTGTCTGTATTTGCTGTGTTGGTCCACGGAAGGCTAGCAGCTAAGCAGACCTGTTGTGTAGGTTTGCCATGTGGTTAGTTTTAACTGTCAGCTAATGTACTTGTTAATATTCCTATTCTGGAAACTGAATGGCTGGTTTTCTGGGCTACATATCATAATCTTTATTTTATTTTGGATTTGTTAGGGATGTTTTATAATTATAGAAACAAAACAAAATAGATTAGGATATTAGCATATTATTACTTTTTTTTTTTGAGACAGTCTCACTCTGTTGCTCTGGGATTGAGTGCCATGGTATCATTATAGCTTACAGCAACCTCAGTCTCCTGGGTCCAAGTGATTCTCCTGTCTATGCTCCCTGGTATCTGGGACTATGGCACCTGCCACAATGCTGGGCTAGTTTTTGTATTATTATTATTATTTTTGTAGAGACAGAGTCTCACTTTATTGCCCTCTGTAGAGTGCCATGGCATCAAACAGCTCAAACCAACCTCCATCTTCTGGGCTTAGGTGATTCTCTTGTGTCAGCCTCCTGAGTAGCTGAGACTACAGGAGCCCTTCACAATGCCCGGCTATAGGTTTTGTATTTTTAGTAGAAACATGGTCTCACTTTTGCTCAGGCTAGTCTGAAACTCCTGAGCTCAATTGATCCACTCAGCTTCGCCTCCCTGAGTGCTAGGATTACAGGCATGAGCCCCCATGCCTGTGTTTACATTCTTTTTTTTACTCTTTATACCTAGGGAAGACAAGTCCACTGAATTCTCAGAAATCCTTTTTACTGAGTTTGTGGGATTTCATTGCCAACTTTTTACACACATGATTCCATATTTAGATGGAATTTTTTTTTTTTGAGACAGAGCCTCAAGCTGTCACCCTGGATAGAGTGCTGTGGCATCACAGCTCACTGCAACCTCCAATTCCTGGGCTCAAGCGAGTCTCTTGTCTCCACCTCCCAAGTAGCTGGAACTACAGGTGCCCGCCACAACGCCAGGCCATTTTTTGGTTGCAGCCGTCATTGTTGTTTGGCGGGCCTGGGCTGGATTCGAACCCACCAGCTCAGGTGTATGTGGCTGGCGCCTTAGCCCGTTGAGCCACAGGCGCCGAGCCCCCAGCTATTTTTTTGTTGGAGTTGTCAGTGTTGTTTAGCAGGCCCAGGCCAGGTTTGAACCCGCCAGCCCTGGTTTATGTGGCTGGTGCCTTAGTCACTGAGCTATAGGTGTTTATTTGCTGGTTAGCACTTTGCCATATTTTGCTACCTGTTGGTTAATGGCTTTTCAGTGCATTGCAAATTTTTTGTCTATGCTATAGTGAAGTTTTACTACTTTGTTTCTGTGAAATGAAGGGGTAAGAAACAACAGATACTGGAATAATTGGCATTTGGAATACTTGGCATCCATTCTTTAGGAAGTCTGTCAGGGGTGTCCAACCTGGGGCTCACGGGCTACATGCTGATTTTTTGAGGATTTTTTTTGCTTATCTGTGATGTTTGATATCATGAAAATTATGCATGAACTTTTTTGTTAGCTTTCATTAGTGGTTTTTTCTTTTTTTTTTTTTGCAGACAGAGTCTAAGCTGTTGCCCTGGGTAGAGTGCAATGGTGTTATAGTTCACAGCAACCTCAAACTCATGGGCTTAAGTGATTTTCTTGTCTCAGCCTCCCAAGTAGCTGGGACTATAGGTGCCCACCACAATTTTTTTGCAGTTTGGCTGGGGCCGGTTTTGCACCTGCCACTCTTGGTGTATGGGGCCGGTGCCCTACTCACTGAGCCACAGGCGCTGCCCAACACCCGGCTAATTTTTCTATTGCAGTTGTCGTTGTTTAGCAAGCCCAGGCCAGGTTTGAACCTGCCAGCCTCAGTGCATGTGGCTGGCCTACTACCCACTGAGCTATAGGTGCCACCCAGTATTTGTGTTTTTTTTGAGACAGAGCCACAAGCTGTCGCCATGGGTAGAGTGCTGTAGCATCACAGCTCACAGCAACCTCCAGCTCCTGGGCTCAAGTGATTCTCCTTCCTCTGCCTCCCAAGTATCTGTGATTGTAGGCGCCCGCCACAATGCCAGACTATTTTTTGGTTGCAGGCATCATTGTTGTTTGGCGGGCCTGGGCTGGATTAGAACCTGCCAGCTCAGGTGCATGTGGCTGATGCGCTAACCGCTTGAGCCACAGGTGCCCAGCCAGTATTTGTGTTTTTAATGTATGGCCCAAGACAGCTCTTCTTCCAATATGTGGAAGAGAAAAAAATGGTTGGACACCTCTGGTTTAAATCAATGCTAATTTCTTTTTCTTTTTTTTTCCTTTTGTCTGTAGAATGTGATTGAATGAAGACTTTTGCCTCAGAGGCTGTGGACATACACATTTTAGTCTCCATGTTCGAGGAGGGTGGGGAATAGTAATAGCTTTATGTAGCTAACATGCAAATCATTTTTCACAGAAATTTTACTGTGTTTCTAGAGGAGACATATCATAATGGGGTGTGTTTTTATTTGAAACTGCTGAATTTGAATCCTGAGCATGTCATTAGTTTTTTGTGTTTAGAGATGTCATACTCTCTTGATGTCTTATTTCTTCCTTTTATTTTATGTTATGTTATTTATTATTTTTTTTTGCAGTTTTTGGCTGGGGCTGGGTTTGAACCTGCTATCTCTGGTATATGGGGCTGGCGCCCTACTCCGTGAGCTACAGGTGCCGCTGCTGTGTTATGTTTTTTTATTTTATTTATTTAATTTTATTTAATTTTTGGTTTTTTTTGAGACAGAGTCTCATTGTATCGCCCTCAAGAGTGCTGTGGTGTCACAGCTCACAGCAACCTCAAACTCTTGGGCTTAAGCAATTCTCTTGCCTCAGCCTTCCAAGTAACTGGGTTCAAACCCACCAGCCTTGGTGTATGTGGCCGGCGCCCTACCCACTGAGCTACAGGCACCCATTTCTTCCTCTTTAAATGGGAGATGATAATATATACTTTGCAAGAGTTGTCACAAAGATTTAGAAATCACATACTAAACACTTGGTAGAATGCATGGCCCATGGCTAATAGTAGCTTCAGTTATTATTCCTGGAAGCATTTTATTTATTTATTTCTTTTTTAGTCTCTGTCTCACTTTATCGCCCTCGGTGGAGTGCTGTGGCCTCACAGATCACAGCAACCTCCAGCTCCTGGGCTTAGGCGATTCTCCTGCCTCAGACTCCAGAGTAGCTGGGACCACAGGCCCACCACAACGCCTGGCTATTTTTTGTTGTTGTTGTTGCAGTTTGGCCGGGGCTGGGTTTGAACCCACCACCCTCGGTATATGGGGCCGGCGTCCTACTCACTGAGCCATAGGCACCACCCCGCTGGAAGCATTTTAAATACGAGTGTGGTTTAATGGAGATCCCAAAAGTTTCCTTGATTCTCTGGAAAATGATTTGTGGAATTCCTACTTAGGAAAAATAAAATACATAATATTGAGTGTAGGATATTTAGTTCACTAATTTTTTTTTTACTCATTTCATTTTAATTCTCTCCTCTTTTAAATTATTTCTACTTTAATGCACAAAATGTTTCTATTTTTTTTTTGTTTGTTTAGAATATAAAAATGTAAGTTTATTTTATATTAGAGAAAGGGAAGAGAGTGGGGGGGAAAGAGATGAAAAAGAGAGAGAGAAGAGAACAGAGAGCAGGGAGTGAGAGAATGGAAGATGGTGGGGGAGAGAAAAGGTGGGAGAGAATGGCCTGGCATCCCAAAGAAAGCAAGAAAGAATGCCAGCCTGTTTTTATTGGTTTGATTTTAAAAATTATAATAATAACATTTCATAAAGCAGGACTGAACAGCTTTTGCCAGCCCTTATGTTCTCTCACTCAATGCAGGTACCCCGAACATTTTTCTATATATCCTCCCATTGCTGGGCCGTACATACACAAACACATCATTTTCTGCCTTGAATATTTATTTTTCATCTCCAAATGGGAACTTCAGACTCCAGGCTTTCTGTATTCAGAATACAGTAATTATAACACTAATTGTCTTTAATTGTTAGCTTTTCTTTCTTTTTTTTTTTTTGAGACAGAGCCTCAAGCTCTCACCCTGGGTAGAGTGCTGTGGCATTACAGGAACCTCCATCTCCTGGGCTCAAGCGAGTCTCCTGCCTCCACCTCCCAAGCAGCTGGGATTACAGGCACCCGCCACAATGCCCGGCCATTTTCTTTTTTTTGGTTGCAGCCGTCGTCCTTTGGCGGGCCAGGACTGGATTCGAACCCGCCAGCTCAGGTGTACGTGGCTGGCGCCTTAGCCCGCTGAGCCACAGGCGCGGAGCCTAATTGTTAGCTTTTCAAATTACTTTTGCCAATCAAAGCTTTTAATTGGGGCGGCCTGTGTAGCTCAGGGAGTAGGGCACTGACACCATATACCGAGGGTGGTGCGTTTGAACCAGGCCCTGGCCAAACTGCAACAAAAAAATAGCCGGGCGTGTGGCGGGTGCCTGTAGTCCCAGCTGCTCGGGAGGCTGAGGCAAGAGAATCGCCTAAGCCCAACAGCTGGATGTTGCTGTGAGCTGTGATGCCATGGCACTCTACCCAGGGTAACAAAGTGAGACTCTGTCTCTAAAAAAAGAAAAAGAAAGAAAGAAAGCTTTTAATTGTACTTTCTTTGTGAAAAACAAATAAACCTCAATATAAGTGAAATCAATCTTTGAAAAGACAAACCTACCAATGTTGAAAAGGAAGAAAAAGCTTTAAACTTCCAAGTTTAGAATATTGAAGTTGAGAACACAGTTACTAAAAAACTACTTGTGTCTTTGTAAGCCACGTAATTTTGGAATTTTCGAAAGACTGCTAAATGCTATTTCTTAGTTTAGGAACAAAAGTGATTACCCTTTTCTAATGCAATATTTCTCAACTGGGAAATATATTGACATTTAGGGCAGCACAATTCTTGGTTGTGGGAGACTTTTTGTGCATATTAGGACTTTTAGTTTCTATAGCTCCTGCCCACTAAAATGCCAGTAGTGCCCATCCCACACACTCTCCATTGTGACAATAACTCCTATATCTTTCTAGTAAATGTGAGGGTAACTAGTTATCTCTATTCAAAAAATAATGTATACTTTGAGGGGGTACTCTTAGTATCAGTAGTACTATTAGTACTATTATTTGTTCCATAAATAAGATGAGAGAGAATCCAGAGGCAGAAACCATCAAAAAATGTCATATTGCAAGTAACATATTTTCTTATTTTAAAAATAATAATTTTCAGATTTTAAGAAATTGAGCATGGTTTTAGAATCTCTTCGTATTTGCTGCCTTTTATGGTTAATTTTTTTTTTTTGAGACAGAGCCTCAAGCTGTTGCCCTGGGTAGAATGCCATGGCATCACAGCTCACAGCAACCTCCAATTCCTGGCCTGAAGTGATTCTCCTGCCTCCGCCTCCCAAGTAGCTGGGACTACAGGCGCCCGCCACAATGCCTGGCTAATTTTTGGTTGCAGCCGTCATTGTTGTTTGACGGGCCCGGGCTGGATTTGAACCCGCCAGCTCAGGTGTATGTGGCTGGCACCTTAGCCGCTTGAGCC
Source organism: Perodicticus potto (assembly GCA_963574655.1). Lineage (NCBI taxonomy): Eukaryota > Metazoa > Chordata > Mammalia > Primates > Lorisidae > Perodicticus > Perodicticus potto. The sequence goes on along the minus strand of CAUYRH010049405.1, from coordinate 61,103 downwards.
ACAGGCGCCAAGCCAGGTTAATATTTTTTTTCCGACTAAATTGATAGTCATTTATAGCTTGGTTGATTTTATTTAAAATGTGGTCATTTAGTATGTTGGGCAAGGGAGCAGAAGGCATGGTTTGGAAATAGGTTTTCCCTTGCTGAGCGCTTCTCTAAACTGGATTAATATAGTTCTTATTCCTGTGAAGGGGATTTTACTTCTTACCACTCATCTTAGCTATCTAATAGTATCACTTTAGCATGTGATGGACTATACACTAAATATCAAGTATTTATGAGTCCTTTTGTATTTTAAGTTTGTGGGCTTGAATAAGTTAGGCTATCTAAAAATTCACCTAATGCTTTTGAAGTTTTAGCCTGAGATATAAAATACTCCTTGGGCCACAACCTGTAGTGGAGCTTTTACAGAATAAAAGTTTGAGAATCTAGAGGCTGGGCTTGCACACTGGGATGCTATTTATTTGCCAGGTCATTTTCAATTTTCTTGGCCTAAGCACATTACATAGCTATTGTACTCGCAATAGACTTTAAAAACACCATTAAACTTTTTTTAAATTAAAAAAAAATTTAGGCCGGGCATGGTGGCTCACACCTATAATCCCACCACTTTGGGAGGCCGAGGCATGTGGATTATCTGAGCTCATGAGTTCGAGATCAGCCTGAGCAAGAGCAAGACCCTCGTCTCTAAAAAATAGCGTGGCATTTTGGTAGGCACCTATAGTATTAGCTACTTAGGAGGCTGAGGCAAGAGAATCGCTTAAGCCCAAGAGTTTGAGATTGCTGTGAGCTGTGATGCAATGGCAGTCTACTAAGGGTGACAAAGTGAGACTGTCTTAAAACAAAAAAAAATTAAATACAGGTAAGAGTGCAATATAATAAATACCATCTGGAATTGACAAATATTAATAAACAAAAAATGAAGTTAGCAAATAAAGTAGAACCTCCATAGTTGACAAACTCCTTATATTGACCACCTCCTAAAGTTGACCTAATTTTCATAAACCAGACATGCACCTCATGTGTAGGCCTAGTTCTTTATATTGGCCATTTTGTTACAGTAGATGGTCGACTTATAGAGGTCTTGCTGTACTTCCCTAAATTTTGTGACAGCATCAGAATTGAATTGAATTAGAGGACGCCCAACTGGTGTCTACTGCTTGATATGTAGGGAGAAATCTTTTGTTGATGATTGTTGTGTTGGAGCAAAGAAAAAAAATATGTTGAATGTGTTTTTTCTATCCACAAAACCCTAAAACAATTACTTTGAAAAAAAAAGTGAAGATATATAGCTGAAAAGATAATAAAAGAGATAAAATGGAATACTAAAACAATCAACATAAATACAAAGAGGAAAAAAGAATCAGAATATATTTTACAAATATATTTCCCTTACAGCAAAAAGGGAGTCTAAAACCATATCTGTAATTATATTAAATACAAATAGAATAAACTCTGAAACCATTTAAAAGTCAGAGAGTGTCAAACTGGATTTAAAAACAGACCACAACTATATGTTGTCTATAAGAAGTACAATTTATAAAGACACAGATAGGTTAAAAGGTAGAAAGAGGTTAATCGATGGCTCACACCTATAATCCCACTTTGGGAGGCCAAGGTGGGCAGATCTCTTGAAGCCAGAGGTTTGAGACCAACCTAGGCAGCATGCAACACCCCATCTCTTAAAAAAATAAAATTGGCTGGTCATGGTGGCGTAATCTCAGCACTCAAGGAGGCCAAGGCGAGTAGATTATTTGCACTCACAAGTTTGAGACCAGCCTGAGCAAGAGTGATACCCTATCTCTAAAAAATAGCCAGGTGTTGTAGTGGGTGCCTGTTGTTGTAGCTACTCAGGAGGCTGAGGCAAGAGGATCACTTGAGCCCAAGAGTTTGAGGTTGCTGTGAGCTAAGATGCCTCTCTCAGTGTGTTTAGGAATCACTAAGGAGCTTAATTAAATTTGCAGGCCTCACTCCAAGAGATTTTGACTTAGATCAAGGGTGAGACCCAGGACTCTGGGTTTTAAACAAACTCCTCAGGTAATTTGAAGCAGATGATCAACAGATACATGTTAAAAAATTCACTACCCTGTTGTCCTTGGTTCTGAGTCTAGCTTTGCTAGTAAATAGGTTATAGTATTTATTTATAGCATTTCCACTTTCTAGGCCTTACGTTTCTTCAAATATAAAAAATGAGCCTGATGGTCTCTACTGGCTGTAAAATTAGACATTTTTGGTGTTATAACCTGAAATTTTTGTTCTTGTGGCTATAAATATTTGGTCTAGTGTAGTGGTTCTTAACCTTCATAATGCCGCTGCCCTTTAATACAATTTCTGTGGGTCACGACCCACAGGTTGAGAACCGCTGGTGTGGTGTGTACTTAAGCCATTTTTGGCATAGGTTCAGTACAGGTAATTGGGAACTCAGATTTTTCTTCCTTCTTTGAAGTCTGTGAGGGAAGTAGCTTAAGCAAAAAGAATTTTTTTTCTTTTTTCTTAAGGGACACTCTTGCTTTATCTTCGTTGGTAGAGTGAGATACCAACTCTCCAACTCCTGGGCTTAGGCGATTCTCTTGCCGCAGCCTCCTGAGTAGCTGGGACTAGAGGCGCCTGCCACAATGCCTGAACCCGCCATCCTCCATATATGGGGCTGGCACCCTACTCACTGAGCCACAGGCACCACCCATGTGGTCTCCATTTTAGAAAGCAGCCAAAGTCAGGCTGGAATATCTTAATTCCAATTCCAAATTGCCTGGAAAGGTACTGTGAGTGGTTCATATTGGGTATAGTGCTGACTTCTGGTTATGACTAGTGAGGCAGGGTTATGTTGTAAGGATGGCTGTAGGTGTCCTGCCACTACTCTTGGAGTGGCAGGGTAAAGTAGGTTGGATAGTGAAAGCACTTCACTAATTAAAGAATCACAATGTTATATTTTGAATAGAACCCTTATATTTGCATCTTGTGGAAAAAAAGTAGAAATAGGAAAAGATAGGCTCAAATGAAAAGTGAGCTTGAGCTTTTATTTTTAGTTATATACCAGATGGTATAGTGCCTTCTATAGTTACTTCTGCTGGACTGTTATATTTAATCAACAGTGAATTTTTAGATTGCTTTTGGATGTACTTTCTTCTTTTAAAATTATATTGGGGGCTGGATGTGGTGGCTCAACACCTGTAATTCCTGCACTCTGGGAGGCGAAGGCAGGTAGATTGCTTGAGCTCAAGAGTTTAAAACCAGCCTGAGCAAGAGCGGGATCCCCTTTCTACTAAAAATAGAAAAACTAGCAGGGTGTTGTGGTGGGTGCCTGTAGTCCCAGCTACTTGGGAGGCTGAGGCAGGAGGATTTCTGGAGCCCAAGAAATTGAGGTTGCTGTAAGCTTTCATGATGCCACAGCACTCTATACAGGGTGACAGAGTGAGAGTCTTTGTCTCAAAAAAAAAAAAAAAAAAAAAAAAATATATATATATATATATATATATAGGCTGGGCATGGTTTGTAATCCTAGCACTTTGGGAAGCCAAGTAGGAGGATCACTTGAGGCTCGGAGTTCAAGACCAGCCTGAGCCACATGGCTAGACTCCCATCTGTACCCGAAAGTAAAAAAAATTAGCTGGGTGTGGTGGCACATGTCAGTAGAGTATACACCTCGTTACTTGGCAGGAGGATCACTTCAACTCAGGAGTTTGAGTTTGTAGTGATGGTACCACTACATTATAGCCCAGGCAACAGAGTGAGACCCTGCCTCCAAACAAACAAAAACCTATACAATTATATAATGTATAATTTTGAGGACTCCTTTTCATCTTTGCTCCATATATTTGGACTTAATAATTTTTCAGATAAAGAGAAAATTTTATGAGGTTCTAAAGGGCATTGATAAGTACACAGATTCTTGAAACAGAAAGTTTTGTATTAACAGTTTAGTTTTATCTAAGCCATTTAGTGACTTGATTGCATTATCTCTGTGTGAAATGAGCATAATAATCCTTATATCAATAATCCTTATAATCAAACCAAATGACATGACATGTGTCAGGTACTATACTGTGTTTCTTGGAAATAGGTGCTTAGTGAATAATAGGTATTAATTATCATTGTTATTTTGTTACTTAGAATGTCATTGTTCTTATTTTTCTTATCTGATGATTTTATACTCATATTAAAGACTGACTACATCTTGGACTTTAAATATATTAGTGTTATTTAAGGATGAAGGCATAAAGTATTTTTGAGATCTGAAAACCAGGAGCTAGACTGTGAAAGGAAGTACTTTTGTGTTTGTTCATTGCCTTGCATGTATTAATTCATTAGTGGCTTTAAGAAATACTTTTTTGATTTCTTTAGTGTCAAACCGGGAGAGAAGTAAAATTCAACAAAAACTTATATGTGGAGTTCCCTCTTAAAAGAAGAAAAAAGTGATTATTAAGACAATGGATCGGAGCAAACGGAATTCAATTGCAGGATTTCCTCCAAGAGTGGAGCGTCTTGAAGAATTTGAAGGAGGTGGTGGAGGGGATGGGAATGCAACCCAGGTGGGAAGAGTTTGGCCGTCTTCATATCGAGCTCTTATAAGTGCCTTTTCCAGACTGACACGTTTGGATGATTTTACCTGTGAAAAAATAGGGTCTGGCTTCTTCTCTGAAGTGTTCAAGGTGAGTGGTGCTTCATCTTTTCTTATATTGTCCTGCTAATGTTTAGATTTACTTCAAAGAGTGGATAGATGTGTTTAATTAGGACATAGGCTTTGCTTGGTCACGGTGGTTTGGATTTTTTTTTTTAACCTTTCCTTTTATTTCCTTCTCTATGGTTTGAATTTATATTCCCATATGTGAATGTTATATTTATTTATTTATTTTTTAATTAGATCATAACTATGTACATTACCGCATTTATGGGGTACAATGTGCAGATTTTATATACAATTTGGAATGTTTACATCAAACTGGTTAACATAGCATTCACCTCACTTATTTAATTGTTGTGTTTAGACATTTATACTCTACTATTAATATATTTGACATGTACCCTTGCATATGCACAGTAGGTAAGGTCCCACGGATTACCATCCCTCCACACGTCCACCCCCTCCCTTTCCATCACCCTCCTCTTCTCTCCTTCTTTCTGGGCTATAATTGTGTTTTATCTTTTTTTTTTTTTTTTGAGACAGAGCCTCAAGCTGTCACCCTGGAAAGAGTGCTGTGAAGTCACAGCTCACAGCAACCTCCAATTCCTGGGCTCAAGTGAGTCTCCTGCCTCTGCCTCCCAAGTAGCTGGGACTACAGGCGCCCGCCACAATGCCCGGCCATTTTTTGGTTGCAGCCGTCATTGTTGTTTGGCGGGCTGGGCTGGATTCAAACCCGCCAGCTCAAGTGTACATGGCTGGTGCCTTAGCCAGTTGAGCCACAGGCACTGAGCCTATCCAGACCTTTTTACTTTGAAGCTATTGCTCATGAAAAATCTGTGTGTAGCTCTACCTATACACGCATCATCTCAATGCATCAGATAATTACGGAGTCCTTGTGAAGTGTTTGTCACTACAGTACTTGGGGTGTATAACTGAGGCCCCCCTGTGCTAATTCTACAAAGACTTGCTACATTTATGTTCCAAGGTAAAAAACAAAATCTAAGATTCATACAGGTTAAATAGCTTGTCTGAGTTAGGGTCCAAAGACAGATTCAATCTTGTATCTCCTGACTTCAAATTCAGTGATGTTTCTGTTTTCTTTATTTCTCAGTAGTCAGCAATATAGTTCATATCTGTGAGCTGTTTGATCTGGGCTTATGAACAATTTACTAGGAGAGGATTTATTCCCCTGAAAAATATGTTTTCTCTTAAATGATTTGTTACGTTGGCATCCCTGAACCCTATGCTTCATCTAAAAACACATCTAGAGAGAAGCTCTGAAATGAAGATTTATGTGCAATGAGTTGGTGAATACAGATGTGAAATTAAGAACAGTAGCACCCCACACTTCTCTGAAGCTCAGATCGAGCCACCACAAGCACCTGTGAACAAGAGGCCACCAGGATGCAGGGCTGTCACAAAGCCCAGGATTGTCTTTGTCGAACTATCCTCAGACCACTTCAGAATCTCATCCAGTAAAAGAAGATGTCAGTGTAGAGCATGAGATACAGAAACAGCGAAGAAAAGGGAAGAGGCAAGTGAAAGTGTTAACGCACATAAAATCTGCAGCCACCGAGGCCTGCTGTGTGTGGAGATGTGTCTACGGATACTTCAAACATACAATCAATGTGACTTGTAGGACTTGGTATTCATGACGGAGCCTCTACTCATAAGGAGAAGAGTTATTACATAATGTGGAGTTTCCTTCACTTATGAAGGTAGGGAGGGGTATACTTTGGAAGCTATTACGTCAGAATTGGTAAATATTTTGAAGCATCCCTATGAGTAAACTTCCTATATGGGCACAATTCAGATATGAATAATACGTTAGGAATGTGACTGCCTTCAATGTACTAATTTTTAAAATTAGAGGTGTGTAGTTTTCATATGAATTCAAATGAGTATCATACAAGATTGGCTAGTGAACCTCACTGATTTATTATAAAAGAGCCAAAAGGAGCAATTTGGAATATAGAATATTACCAGCTTCATTTGAAACTGCATTATTTTTAAAAATGCAGTTACTTTTTTAGAAAATGTGGTTTTAAATTTACTTTATTTTGCCTTTTAATTCATCATTAAATTGTACTATTCTGCAGCACAGTGATAATCCTGTTTCATTTTAATGTTGTGTCATATACATGGTGAGAGAGTTCTAGTTTCTTCTTTTTCAGTCCCTTGGGCTAGAGGACCCAACATCTGGTTCTAGTGCACCATCTAGTGGCTGTAGAAATCAGTGATGCCTGACTGTTAATTTGCTTGTACTGCATTTTAGAAATTAGGAGAGCTTTTTTTTTTTTAGAAAATAGAATTCTAAATAGCAATATCAAATTCGTGACATTATTTTCTTCTAAAACTCAAATTTAAATAATTCAGTAATCAATATACTTCTTAAAATGAAGGCGTCCATAGTACATAGATTACTATTTAAATTAATAAATTAATTAAATTAAATTACATAGCATAGGTTGAAATGACTGCATTAATTTACATACACTGCACAGTCACTTAAACACATTACACAGTGTCTCCCATACAGGAGACCCACAAGTTAGATTGGTGACTACGACCAACATACTTGCTGACAATAAAGGGCGTGTGATTGCTGAAATACAATTTTTCCTCCTTTTTCATATCCCTTAAATTATTTAGCATAGGCAAGTGTTAGTAAGGTCATTTGAAAATACTCGGGCCCATCTTCCCGTTATCATCTAAACCGTTCAAGCATGAAAATATACGTAATTATTTTTAAATTTGAAAAGGCGCTTTTTAGCATTTCGGATTTTTTACTTTAAATTCCTCGTAATGTCTAGAAAATGCTTCTTTCACATTCCCACAAATATGTTTAAATTGCTGCTGTAGTAGTAAATAAAGAGATGCCTGATCAGGTGCTAACGAAGCACATCAGATCAAGTATTTTATCGACGTGACTTCCTCCAAGAGTTTTTCACTGCTACTTGCTCCTCTCCCATAGCGTGTGTGGCTCTCATAATTCATCTGTTATAATCCCAAACGCTACATTCATTCGTAATGGTCACACGCAAGTCACTTACTCAATATGCCTAAAGCAAAGGAAAGGTGAAGAAGACATCTATTAAAGGCATGTAATCCAACCCCAATCCCTAAAACTGGTGTTCATTTTAGTTTGAACACTAAGTATCTTGTATATGATTATAAATCAGAAGCCACATGGGCTCACTTTGAACCAGTTGCAGCCAATCAGTCAAACTTCATTCATTCTTTCTTTTTAAAAATAATATTGTTTGACTGATAGTCCAGGAGATGAGGCCTGCACATACAACTCACTCTCTGCTGGGTGAGTGAATGATTTGACATATCTTGGTGTTGGCCAGTAATTTCAAAGAACATTTTGATGGAGCTGTGAGATGGAGAGATGTAGGCCAAAGGCTGGATAATTTGGCAGGTTCTTGGCTGCTGTGTAAAGGAAGACCCACCTGAATGGAGGTCTCTAGGATCCTGTCTCAGGGCTTTTTCCTTGAACTTGTTCTATTCAATAAATTCATCAATTACTTGGCAAAGATGGAAATGCTGAAGGAGAGAATGAAAATACTAAAAGCAGGGTGGGTGAGAAGGAGTTTAAAATCATGTCAATTTGTTGAAATAATGGACCCAAATAAAAAAATTACATATATACAGTATAATTCTTTTCCAAACTTGAAAAAGTATATGCGACCCTCAGAAAAATGATTCTGTTCTGTATCACCAGCTTATGCCTAAACATTTTCAGTAACAGAGAACATCCTACATGCAGAGGAAACTACATGTCTAGGGACAGCTCCAACTAGATATATAATTTTGCATGTTTAGGTTTAAAAGAAATCAGTTACAGATACAGGGGATAGACAATATCTAGCTGTCAATAGTTCTTGATTTAGATGACTTAATAGAAATCAACTGCTAAATGACTTAACATTACTTTTGCATGGGCAGGCATACCTCATGTTGTTGAGCTGCACTTTACTCTACTTCACACATAGTTGCATTGTTTACAAATTGAAGGTCTGTGGAAACCCTGAGTTAAGAAAGTCTACTGGTGTCATTTTTGCAACACCACAAGCTCATTTCATGTCTCGGCATCACATTTTTGTAACTATTAAAATATTTCCAACTTATTCATTATTTTTATGTCTTTTACGGTGATCCATGAGCAGTGATCTTTGATGTTACTATTGTAATGGTTTGGGGTTCCACACTGCACCTCTGAACTGCTGACTGACGAGCCGCCACTCTCTTTCCCTCTCCCTGAGCCTCTCTAGTCCCTGAGACACAACATTATCGAAATCAGGCCCCGTTAACAACGCTACGATGGTTGCCAAATGTTCAAGGGAAAGGAAGAGAGTTGTACGTGTCTCACTTTAAATCAAAAACTAGATGATTACGCTCAGTTTGAAAGCTGAGAGAGGCTGAAAGATAGGCTTCTTGCAATAAATAGCCAAGTGGTAATTAAAAATGTTACTCCTATAAACATAAGAATGGTAAGAAAGTGGAACAGCTTAATTGCTGATAGGTAGAAAAGTTTGGTCCTCTGGACAGATCAAACCAGACACAACATTCCCCATAAGCCAAAGTCTAATCCACAGCAAGGCATTACCACTCTTCAATTCTATGAAGCTGGAGAGAGGACAGGAAGCTACAGAAGAAGTTTAAAGCTAGCAGATGTTGTTGGTTCATGAGGTTTAAGGAAAGCAGCCATCTTCATCACAAGAAAGTGCAAGGTGAAGCAGCAAGTGCTGATAAGGAAGTTATCCAGAAGACCCAGCTGAGATAATTGATGAGTGTGATTAAACTAAATGACAGATTTTCAATGTAGATGAAAACAATCTTCTATTGGAAGAAGATGCCTTGTAAGATCGTCACAGTAGGAGAAGCTTTCAAAACTTCAAAGGACAGCCTGATTCTTTTTGTTACGGGATAACATAGCTGGTGATTTAGAGTTGAAGCCAATGCTCATTTACCACCCTGAAAATCCTAGCTCCTCTAAGAACTGTGCTAAATATACTCTGTCTAGGATCTACAAATGGTACAAAAAAACCTGGATGGCAGCACATCTGTTTACAGCATGGTTCATTGAGTATTTTAAGCCCATTTTTGAGACTGACTATTCAGAAAAAAAGATTCCTTACAAAATATTATTACTCATTGACAATGCACCTTGTCACTCTAGAGCTCTGATAGAGCTGTACAAAAAGATCAATACTGTTTTCAATATTGCCTGCTAGCACAACATTCAACTAAGAGTTTATTTCTACTTTTCGGTTTTATGATTGAAGAAATACGTTTCATAGGGCTGTAGCTGCCATGGAGAGTGATTCCTCTGATGCTTCTGGGAAAAGCAAGTTAAAACAATTCTGGAAAAGAGTCACCATTTGAGGTGTCACTGAAGACATTCATGATTTGTGAGGAGAGGTCAAAATATCAACATTGACAAGAGTTTGGGAGAAGGTTCTTTAACCCTCATGGATGACTTGGAGGGGTTCAAGACATCAGTGGGGGAAGGAACTAAAGATGTAGTAGAAACGGCTAGTTAGAATTAGAAGTGTGGACTAAATCTCTACAATTTCATGATAAAACTTGAACGGGGAAGAAGTTGTTTCTTATGGATGAGTTTAATTTCAAAAAGGAGCTTCTTGAGGTGAGATCTGCTCTTGATGAAGATGCTACACCGTCGAAATGACAGAGGATTTAGAATACTGTATACACCTGGTTGACGAAGCAACAGCAGTGTTTGAGAGGACTGATTCAATTTTGAAAGAACGCTACTGTGGATAAAATGCTATCAAACACCCTTTCATGCCAGAGAGAAATCTTTTGTGAAAGCAAGAGTCCACTGATGGAGCAAACTTAAATTCTGTCTTATTTTAAGAGACTGTCAACCTTCAGCGACCACCACCCTGATCAGTCAGCAGCCATGAACACTGAGGTAAGACCCTTCACCAGCAAGGTTATGATTCACTGAAGGCTTGGATGATAGTTAGCATCTTTTAACAATAAAGTACTTTTTAAAGTAAGGTATATACATTTTTTTAAGATGGTTAAGTGTTAACATAAATGGTACATACACTGAGAAAATATAAAAAATTCATATGACTTACTTTATTGTCATATTTATCTTACTGGGATAGTCTGAACTTGAACCTGTGATTCCAGGCATGTGTGTGTTGAAAGTCCATTTACAGGATCTTTTCCTTCAATTTGTAGTGTGCAAACTTTAAGAGACACAGTGAGAAGCTTGAGTATATTTAGGAAGACCTGGCTGAGAGCTGGAGGTGTCTAACTTGGAGAGATGAAGATGCTATTTGGTCTATGGCATCGTTGAGAGGAATACAAGAGCCAGTTGTGGAATGGACAGTGTGATGAACAGAGCCATTCCATTAAACAAGAATGCTCCAATACCCAAACAGTACCATAGGAGACAATTCAACAGTGTAGGAGCCGAGGACGCTGCCTTCAAATTTCACTCCATTTGTCTTGCAGGAGAATAAGCTGTCACCCAAAGAGTCTAAGGAGAGGTAGGAAACTACTGCTGGGGAAACAATACTCAGTCAGAAGTTGCTCTTGTGCAAAAAAAAGAACAGCAACAATCTTTAGATTTTTGTGAGGATCAAAAAAAAAATACATGTAAATGTGCAGAGAACTGCATAGCAGTGACTCACTGCAAGAATAAAAGATGGCACACAGAGGGTTCCCCTAATCAGAAACATACTAGACTGACATGTGACGTATATTCTGAATTTTGGAGCCCACGACTTCATCTTCTTCCTAAGCGAAGCTAATCAATTCTGTTTCAGCATCAAGGTTTATATTGTTTTGAATGATAATGTAGAAATGGCATCTCCTCTTCTCTCATGGTGTTATGTTAAAACCTGTAAGGTGCAATCCTATCATGACATGGAGTTAAATCCTTTAACAGCACCTGACTGAAAATTTTCCTCTCTTTTACTGTTCATCTCTGATAAAAAGGAATAGAGGTAAGGTGTCTGTGTGGAAATGAAGCTGATATATATTCCAGAAAGCTCAAGGCGAATAGGAATAACTCAAAATATGTGATGATTCACTGCAGAAAGGTCATTTATTTTTAACAGAAATGCTCCCATAAAAAGTCAGTAATGTGGTCTAATCACACTCCCTGCTATGATTTCTGCTCACTTATTTCTTGATAGGATGAAATATGCGTCTTCGATTTCCATGTCTTTACACTCATTCTTTCCTTTTAACAATAAAGCAACTGATTTTAAAACAATGCCGAAGAAATTGATAAAAACTTTCCATGGGGAAGCTCTGAGTCCATGAAGAGGAAAGAAGGTGGGAATTAAGTAGAAAAAAGAAACAAATTGGTAGTAGGGAACAAACATGGAAGAGACAATTTAAAAAATGTGTTGCCCTAACCTCCTTAGAAATAATAGAATTATAACATGTTAAAGGAGCGAAAGTAAACCTTAGATTCTCTAATGCTTTTCTGACTTAGGTAAGCAGCCTATACCATAATGTCACTGCAGAGAAAAAAAAAATGCTCAGGTTCAAAATTCAGAGTCATGACTCTGAAAAGCATCTTTGGAATAGTCGGTGACTTGTTTTTTGTGAAAGATGACATGTTTGCCTTACTATAATAATATGAGCTAAATGAATGGCAAAGACTGTCAATTTCAGTATGCCACCTAAGCTGGGAAGCAGTTTACATCATGTGGTTATATTCATATGATGAGCTGGGAATCTGTTCCCCTTAAAGATTCCAGGTAGAGGGAAACGTTGTCCAGGACAGACATGGGACTGGGCTTACTTGCTCTGTGCGAGGTTTACTGGGAATATGTGTGAGTTTCCCTGTTCTGTCTGTTTCTTGGAGCTGCACCCAGTCTAGTCACTTTTCCCAGAAGAGGTAGTGTAATTGTGAGACCCTCCTCCCCCAAGAATACTTTTGTTCGGCTTCTTGTTTGACGTGCCATGTGGACATTTTTAAACCAGATAAACTACAGATTAGGTGGCGATGCTGATTATGAAAAAGACTATTAGGTCACTGTGTTCCCACCAATTTTAAAAGCCCTTAAGAAACACTTCAATGGTTTCTAAGTTCACTAAGGCTTGAGCCTTTTTCATATGAGAGAGAATACATTCTGCCTAGAAGGAAGGGAATTCAACATGTCTGTACAGCAGGTGGGTACCAAATGCCACTGGGGCACTCTACAGGCTGGCGCTTCCTGGACTCCCAGTGACTTTCAGGTGAGAAGCCCTGCTGGGCTGTACCTGTGTGTGTCCTCCGATGAGCCTTCAGGTGAGAACTTTTTGTGTATACTTTGTTGCATCCCTCAAAATCACATCTGTGGATGCGCCGTTTTCTGGAGTCTGGGGATTCAGACCGTCTCTGGCGTCTTGTGCTCTCAATACTAAATGGTGAAATAGAACTGGAAAAAGAAAAAGCAGAGTTACGTGGTGAGAGGCACAGCACTCCGTGTTGGTTCCAGTGGCATGGGAACATAGTCACAGACTCTACAGCAGTGATTTTCAAGCAGTGCCATGGCACACTGGTGTGCTGGGAGAGGATCTTCGGTGTGCCATGAAAAATTTTAAAGATCATTAATTAAATTATTTTCAAAAGACGTTCAAAGCACAGTAAGTATATTCTTTTTTTGGGTGGGTGGGGGGTCAACATAGATTAAGTGTGCCACAGAAATGTAACCATAAGTTCAAGTGTGTCGTGAGATACAAAAGGTGGAAAAACACTGGTCTACAGCTACTCACAGTTCCTGCTACAACTTCCTTGGACACATCTTATCTCTTAACCCCAAAGGGCAGGCAGCATGACTTATTTCTGGAAATTACTTCCAGGGAGAGAAAGACGTGCTTAAAACAACAAAACACTAAGGCTAAATGAAAGCAGTGGCAGGCGAGTAAATGCCCATTATGGGAAGAAACAGTCTGGTGGTGGCAAATTAACATCTTGGTTTTGAACTCCCAAATAGCCTTGTTTTAAGAGGCCCTGTTATAGACAAATGGCAAAACGAGTCCATTTGGTAACTGCAAGGTCTGAGATGCATGTGACAACATATGAATTTGTGTAAAATCACAAGGTATATTTCAAAACAAGTGAGGTCAGGCTGAAAAAAAATGACATCAGTTCATCAATAACATGACTCATGACAGGCTATTTCTGCTTGGTGAAATGTACCTGACATTTAACTCTTCTAGTTGTGTGTTTTTTTTTGTGGTGAGAAATAACGTGCATTGTATTTAAAGATTAGCTGTACCAACATCATGAGAAAAAAAAAAAAGCTTTAACTATGAAATTTGGCCCCGTCTTGCATGTTGTTTAATTTTAATGCCCCAGTATGCCCCAGTAGACAAACAGGATTAGTTTGTAATGTCAGGCAATTCATTAACATGTACTTTTCCAAATCTTAATCTCTTCTGATTGAGACAGAAATAAAGAATATGACTCATTTTTTTTTAATTATCCATGACGTTCTTCAAAATTATAGTGAAATACAATAAAGAAAGCAATCTTCCATATTCTATTAACAATTTATTCCTGTTAATATTTTTACCTAATTTCTTCCTTTTTCATGTTTCAATGTTATTAAAAATTGATTTTATTTATAAATTACTTCTTTAAAAACTAGAACATTACAGATAAAGATAAATTTCCCCTTGTCTTTCGGCACCATCCTGGTCCTTTCTGCTCCTTCCAGGAAAAGCCTCTATTGTAAGTTTCCTTTGGATCTTTGTAATTCTTTTTAGCTATGTTTACCTACACTATCTGCATGAACATAAATTCATATTGTTTTGTTTTTTAAAAGTCATAAATAATATTAAACTGTTTACATCATTCTGCAAATTGTTCCATCCTGCCTTTTTTACAGTGTTAGGCATGTCAGATTTACCCATGTTGATATAAATGTTGTAATTCATTTATTTGAAGTGCTTATATGCTTCAACTTATTGATTCTAAGATTTATACTTGTCATATTTTAACAACTCTAAAATCAGAATGCTTCTTACAATTTGATGGTTTGTCAAAAGTTTAACTGGTGTAATTTTTTTATTAGAGGTACGTAAAGGACTGGTGCACATTAGGAAGAGATGATATTTCAACATACAGCATGGGTGAGTGAACTTTTTCTGTATAGGGATAGGTAGTAAATATTTAATTTTTGAGGGTCACATAATCTTGAGGGGTTGTAACTTATAAACCCCATAATCACAAAGTGAAAGTATCTGTAGATAACATATAAACAAATGAACATGGTTATGTTCCAATAAAACTTTATTTACAAAAATAGTGGGATAAGTTTGGTCCAGAGGCTGTAGGTACTATGCTGATTCTTGAATTACATGGAATATGGCAGGAGTCCAGTGAATTTTCATATCAGAGGTTCAAAAAGCCATTTCATACGTGATAGACTTATAGACTATTTCTAAACAAATGAACATGGTTATGTTCCAATAAAACTTTATTCACAAAAATAGTGGGTTACGTTTGGTCCAGAGCCTGCAGTATGCTGACTCTTGACTCATATGGAATATGGCAGGAATCCAGTGAAGTTTCATACCACAGGTTAAAACATCTGTTTCATAAGTGATAGACGTATACACTATTTCTAATGTTACACTTTTACATTGCTTTGGTGAACTTTTCTTGAATGTCTCATCTGCACTTGTGCCTTGTAAGTTTTCAATGTATATTTTCCTTTTATAAATAAATAGGCAGCCAAAGTTGTATGCTAGGTAGGAGTAAATACAAATGATGTTTATTAACCTTTGTCTGAAATAGTTTCAGGAGAAATCTATATTAATAGAATGAGAGAACGTATGCTACAGACAACTGAGAGATTTTTTTCAGCTTTTATCAATAAATGTGGATTTGTGGTTTTCCATATAATTGACTCAGTTGCAGGGATTGAAGCCTACTGTGTAACATTCAAAATAGTGTGACCAACTTGTCCTATATAAGAATAGGTTTAGTCACTCCTGAAAATATGTTTTTGTCACTGGGTGTGATTCCCATAAACAAAGTAAGGCTGTGTGCGCTATACCAGGACAACAGTAATTCATACGTATGTAGTCATGAAAATAAACATGGATCTTGGCACTTAGCACCTCAAAAAAGCAAGTCATTTGCTGTACTGTACAATGTTTGACATCTTTTAAAACTAAGAAAATGGAATGTTTCCTTCAAATTAGAACTTAAAGTCTGGAATAAGAACACTCTGTTTTGTGGAATCCTTTCCACACACTAATATTTATAAGTCTATGTATATAACTATGTAACATATAGAAAACACACATAATTTTCACCTGATTTTACTTATTTATCTTGCTATCTATTTGTGTATACTGAGAATAGCAAAAAAGAAATCTGAAATCAATATGAGGTACCTGCTAAATGGCCCCTAATGAAGTAATTGTACAACATAGTCCATCAATGGCTTAAATATATGGTAGGCAAAGAAACAGAAGCAAGGCTACAGCAGGGCATGAAATTGCCTCACTGAGAGTTTTGAATTTATATCAAAATAAAGACTGGCTAGGTTGATGGTCTTAATGTTGTACGACCTCATACCTTTGTTTTCCTCATTCTAAAGTAAAATGTTTTAGACTGTTTAAAATGTTTTTAGAAAAAAAAAATAGAGGTATATGCAATGAGTGGCTGTAGCCAGCAAAGTTGGCTTTGAAATGACATTTGATGGGTGAATTCTCTCTTTGGTTCCTCTTTCTATTAATAAATGACAGAGATATCTTCAGAAGGTGTCAAAGAACCCCTGGCTAAGTGGTACCTTTTAAGACCACTTATTTGATCCCTTTTGGAAAGTCAGGAAGCTTAAGTGTGTGCTGAGGAAAAAAGGGACCGGAAGTGCATAAAAACTTAAAAGAATGTAAGATGGGAGGATGGTCCAAGTCCAAGAAGGCCTGCTGCTGTACTGGTGCTAATGGCATGACTCCACAGTGCTGGGCCCCGTAAGGGGACGACAACCATGGACTGGGGGTTTGACTGAGTAAGCCATGTCCATGGTTGCAAAGGCGACGGTCAAGGCACTGGCACTGAATAATTTCGTATTTCTAGAACCTAAGACATTGTGGTCATTTAAGAAATGTTTGCTGAATAGGATGAACGAAGGTACCCAGCCAGGTATTCCTAATTTTTAATTTCATGTGAACAATTCTTAATTGCTTACTTAATACTTCGCAGGATCTTTTGATTACAAGCCTTCAGATAATGGGCATTCAATTCCTAACTCCTACACCCAGGACTCCAAGTTTTGCATTTTCAATGACACACAAAGTGGCTACTGACTGTCAGGGAATCTGTTCTCTGTTCTAAGTTCAAGAACAGGAGGTTCTTAAACATTATTTCCAATTAAAATTCTCAGTGGGAGGCCTCTGTTATCTGTGAGCAAAATAATACAAACTTTCATTTTGGTTCTATTAAGTATCCAGAAAAGTTTTACAAAAGGTGAAGGAACAATCCTTACTTGGGGTGATGTCCCCTGTCCCACTGTCCCATCTTCCTCAGGGGCTACCATGAGTGTCTAGTAACAGAGCAACTGTCCTTACACTTTGGGTATTTCTACAATGCTTTCTGAGCAATATGCTCTTTGTTCAGGAGGCCCGGGAGGTATCCTCATAGGCATGAAACCCAACTTCTATGTTCCAAAAATTAGCTTTGTTCTAAAGGATAGAAATGTGCAAGTAATTACTGCATATGCCAGTATGCTATTCTTCCAATAAACCTTAGTTAGCAATAACCTTAGTACAATGAAAATCGTTAAGGCTCTGTATTCCCAAATTCTGTACTAAAATTCATCTGTACAGTTTAAAAGAACAATAACTAAAGGCTCACTTCCCTTTACCAGAAGGTGAGGTCATTTAGAGTAGTGAATGAATGCCCGAGGGGACCTCACAGGTACCACGCTGTAATAATTAGATCTAAAGAGAACAAATGAGTGAATCAGGACTTCACTTGCACAATAGTCCCACTTGGAATGGCAAGTTAAATTAGAATTAAACCCAGAGAGGCTCAAAAAGTCACATCCAGGAACAGCTCCATTTAAATAGAAACCACTGCACGGCTGCCATGAAAGAAATTAGGGTTAAGTGTAATCAGCAGGTGACAAAAGACCATTTGTCATGTGTGACCCTCGTGTGATGAGATGCCATGAGCTGAAATTAGAGTTTTTATAGGAGTTTAAAAAGAAAAGAAGGCCAGGTCATTCTTTCAAAGCTGAAAAGAGGACACATAACATCTCAAATTTAAAAACAAGAGTGGAAAACACTGGAATTGGGGGAAGCGTTAGTAAATTCAAACACACAATCTCATTGGGACTCTGAGGGGCATGGGCAAAGGAGAATGATGACTGCTGACATGTACAGAATGCTTAGGATGTATCTGGCACAGATCTAAATGCTTCAACCTTCAAAGATACTCTCTGAGGTTGATATTATTAGAATCCCTGTTTTATAGACGAGGAAAGTGAGGCAGAGAGAGGCTGAGGTCAAAGCCACTACACAGCCAGCAGCTATGACAGAATTGGGATCCAAGTGGTTGACCCCAGAACTTGGGATCTTAACTATCACACATTACACTGATTCAGGGGAAGATACACGTGTCATTTAAATTTCAGCTCTATCTCATTTATATCAAACATAGCACATAAACATTCTCGAATGTAGCCTGCTCTAATAAAAGGTATACACCTTTCTCTTGAAAACTTGAAAGTAAACTGTTTTATAAAGACTGTGAGAGAGGCCACTCAGTACACTTAACTTACTAGGAATCTATCTAAGAAAATATTTTCATAAAGTTGTTGTGACCTATATTTTTATTTCCAGTGAAATTTTTTTTAAAGGCTGAGCTTGGCAGTGGTACAGAAAAATGTTTTCCTTGTCCATCAATGCCGTAGAAGTAGTTCCTTTCCTGGCAATTCCATTTCATTTACAATTGTACCGAAAAGAATTGTGAGTTGGTTGCACAACAGACTCACCTTAAGGAAAGTGGGAGTGTTCCATTTTAAAAAGTATACTGTTTTCAAAATTTAACATTATTTTCAGTAAGACATTAACATTATTTTCAGTAAGACATTAACTATTACCTCTAGGAATTCAGAATTAGCTTTTGCCATAGAATACAGGTAAGTAGAGCCGCTTCTTTGTTAGGGAAATGAACACCATTCTGGGAATGAATTATTGAGGATCAAAGCCAAATGAAGAGTTGATGAGACTTTTAGTTAAACAGGATTGAAATCTCAGTAAAAGACATTCTATTCATATGAGCAAATCAGACAGCTGACTGTTTTGTAGGTGCTTTCCTAGCCAGCAGATGGCTCTCCGAAGCAGGAATCTTCACGTTTATCTTCCATACTACGACAGTCAGCATCTCTCAAACCATGTCAGTATCTTTTCTTGGATATCGACTAGGGAAAAGGTGATATTTAGATACACTCACTACCAAACCCCCAGGCTACATTCTTGATTCACCAGCATCAGACTCTCCTTTCATTCCTGCTGGAAGTTTTTTTTACAGAAAAATACTTTTGAACAGATTGAAAGTTTAAGATTAGCCATTGCCATCCTCCCCAGAAGCTGTGACTAAGACAGTATACCACTTCATGTTCAAATTTGGATTCAATAAAAATGTTTTCACAAAATGCAGAAATAAAGAGCAATACATTTGCTAAAATATGTCAAAAAGCTCCGTCTTAATACATAGTCAAACTAGAGTTTGATGCGTTTTTTTAAATAAGAACTGAATTACGTCCAAAATGTATTTCTAATGATCATTTTAAGAAACTAAATCTCCTGCTAAACTAATAAAAAGATAATAGGTTTACAAAATGAGCCTAGAGTGGGCCTGGGATGGCTTCACAGTATATCATGATTTTACTTAAACTTAACAGCTGCCACTAAGTATTTTTCCACATCGTTTTCAGACTATTAAAAATCTCAAAACTATCATAGGCTCATTTTTCTACTGTTTTTGTTTGGATGTATCATATTTTAATAAGCAAGACGATAAGCTACATAGAGCAAAAGGTTCAAAGACAATCAAAATAGAAAAAATGAATCATTAAGAGCACTAGCTATGATTGCTTTTACCAAACTTTAATGATGAAATTAGACAAGTTGAATGAAGACTGCTAACAACAATAATAAAAAAAAAAGATCTACTCCAGATTTCAGCATCTATTCAAGATAGGTAATTTGGGGGAGGGGTACACTTTATGCCTTGCAAAGACTTTACCCAACAAAAATCAATTCATAATGTATCAATAGGATGGAAGAAGGGCTCTGAGACAGGTGTGGATTTCTGAATTATACTGGACACACCCACTGGGAGGAAGACATAAAACTTTTTTAAGTATTTACAAATTTTGCCTGTAATCCCAGCACTCTGGAAGGCTAAGGCAGTGGGATCACTTGAGCTCAGTAGTCTGAGACCAGCCTAAGAAAGAGTGAGATGCTGTAATAAAAATAGAAAACTTAGCCGGGCTGTGTGCCAGGCACCTGTAATCCCAGCTACTCAGGAGGCTGAGGCAGGAGGATCACTTCGGCCCAGAAGTTTGAGGTTGCCGTGAGCTAGGTTGATGCCACTCTGTTGCCTGGGCAACAGAATGGGATTCTCTCTCCAACAAATAAATGAAAATTTAAAAAAATTAGAGGAACTTTTCCACAGAATTTCTTTAGAAAACATTAGTATTTCAGTTATGCCATGAGTCCTAGCTTGGTAGATGTGAATCTTAAAATAAAAATTTTTTTTTGTAGGTCAGAATAGGATTAATTATTGTTATTATTTTTATTTTGCAGTTTTTGGCTGGGGCTGGGTTCAAACCCATCACCTCCGGCATATGGAGCCAGCGCCCTACTCCTTTGAGCCACAGGTGCGGCCCTGGCACGGCCCATCCTCCGTTCCCTGCCTTATGAGAGCAGCGCTTTATATGTATCTTATCCGTGTGGCTCTTGAACACACTTGATTTTGAGACCCTCTAGAATCATGCTAAATTGGAAAAATAAATTCTCCTTGCTAGACTAAAGGTAAACTTTAAGCTGCTTAAGAGTGAAGAGCCTTATGCACGTCTTTCTAGAACTGGCAATATCAATAGATGCTTAAAGGGTGAGGGGAAAGCAAGGGAGGCGGCAGGTGGAGAGTTATAGTCTACTCCACCAGGAATTTACCATGTGTGTGGCTTAAGAGCCTCACCGTAACAATGCTCTGGAGCAGAACTAAACAGGAGAGAGTTAATTTGCCCATATCAGAAGTATCTTCGTAGAAGGCAGATTCACCAGTAAGGTAGTCCCACGGATGCCCCAGCCATAATGAGACAGTACATAATGAGACTCTGTGTTTTAAATGCTAAGACATATATGTTTCCAAATGTATAGTTTTAAAGAGATATTGTATAAGTACCGTGCGCTAACCTATTGCACCACTGGGAGGGGGGAGGATGGGTGGAGGAAGAGTAATGAGTAATTGATGGGTCCACATTTACGGTGCATCTTAGAAGGCTACAGGTGAAGCTTACTAAATGTAGAATATAAATGTCTGTACATAATAACTAAGAAAATGCCATGAATGCTATGTTAACCAGTTCGATGAAAATATTTCAGATTGTATATAAAACCAACACATTTTACTCCATGATTACATTTATGTACACAATCATGATATAATAAAAAAAAGAAAATAAAAAATGCCACCATAATAAACACTACCATCATTTAAAAAAAAAGAAAGATACTGTAACGCAGTCATAAACTTTTGACATGACCATCAAAATAGGCCTCTATCTATTTTATGATGATCATTAACCAGGTCTATGTTACACTAGAGATTTGTTTTATTAAAGAGCACTGAAATTATCAGCTCAGTCTCTGGTACTTAAGCTTACATAAATGACTTAAGCATTTTTAGCGCTCATATACGATTATATAAATAACAAGACAAAGTAGAAGTCATCGGTATTTTTCCAGTTGAGTTTTTGTTGAACGAAACAACTGTCTAGTGCCACATATAGGCATTTTTCCCACTATTAAATGTCCACATATTTGAATTTTAGAGAAAAACAAAAATCTTTCTGAGGCAGAGAATAGTTTACCTGATTTTTTATTTCCCTTCCTGAAAACTTATTCATTTCATACTCTGTAAAATTAATGTTAGAAAAGTAGGGAAATGTACCAACATGACCCAAATTCCTAACTGGAAGACATTTAGAAGATGAAGAAGCTGAGTTAATTATTGTTCCAAGGCCACAAAGCTAACACTAGCAGAGTTGGACCCAGTATGCCAGGCTTTCTAACCTCTATAGCAAAGACTCTTCCACTTTCCAATAAAGTAAAAAGATCTGTCTGATAATTCCTACTTAGAATCAAGGATAAACTTCTTGGCAATACTGAATTCTTTGTTTTTTATTAAATAGTTAGAACTACAAGCACCATCCAATTTAATTTTTTGCTTTGGCTGCTTGGAAACTCAGATACAATAGCCTAGAATTTCTTGTTTATTTTCCACTCCAATTACAAGATTTGAAACAGAAAACTATAGGTTTTAATTATCAAAAGTAATTAAAAAAATGTAGGTATTATAAAATTCTTTCTGAACTGGGGGAATTATGAGTGATAAACAAGGAAATAAAAACAAAATCCAGAATATACTTCTCTTTAAAATGAAAACCCTGTGAAATCTGAATCTAGGTTTTAATTTGCACATGTCTTCACTAAAGTTCTGTGATCAATAAAACATTATTAAGGGGAAAAAAGCAAAATAAGAATCCTGATTTTTGTGGCAGAAAAGAAACAGGACTTGTAGTCTGAAAATATAGATATGAATTATAACTTAGAATAAATTATGAGTTATAATATGTTAGACATTTCATCTTTTGGATTTTCAGATTCCCATATTTCAAATGGGCATTTTATATTGACTACTGAATGGAGCTTTCATGAAGATTAGTTAAGTTATGTAAAGCTGACCCAATATTCTCACTGTATCCCCAATACTGCTTAATGTTATGTTCCTTCTTTCTTTTTGGCTACTAATTTTATAATTCATGTATCATAAAAGTGACCCTTACAAAGTGAACAATTTAGTAGCATTCAGCACATTGGCATTTCTGTGCATCTATTACCTGTGTATACTTCCAAAACATTTTCATCACCCCAAAGAGAAGCTCATCAAACCCCATAAATTATATGACCTATTGGTATTTTTTTACTTGGCTTTTTCTTGTTGAGAAAAATCAGTAAGATGAGAGTACTAAATTAGTGGTCAGTTATATGGGTGTTTTTCATCTTAACATTACTGACTAATAAAAGAAAACAATTATTTTCTCGGAAAGTGGAATGCAAAGACATCTTTAGCAAGTTTATAATATAGTGAGGCGTAGGGTTTGAATATCTACCTACTTCAACTACATGAAAATTATTCAAATCTTTATCAACTCTATGGCAAGTGGAAGTTTAACTGAGCCCCCCCTTCCCAAGATGTATATAAATTTCTGGAAGTTTTTGTCCTCAAGGATACCTTGGCCTCTGGCTTCAATAAGCACTTTCTTCAATTCGCACATCAAGAACCACCCCAGAAATCCCAGTGTTTAGTAGCCCTTTGTACAGATGGAGGGACTCCTGGAGCTCTGCTCTCTCCACTTCTACCTGTAAAATGCTCTTGCCTACTTCTGTTAACTGGTTCCATCCAGCCTCAGGCTCTTCATCTTGGTGGCTTCATTCATCTCTTCTCTGATTTCTTCCCTATCCCAATTTTATGCAGAAGAAAAACAACAGATTCCCTCCCTTGGCACAGCCAGAGCAGCCTGCCCCACCACAAGCTTTGGGGGTAAGGCTGTATCCAAGAGCTTGGCTGAAGTGTGTGGCGGGGGAGGGGGGTCAGCTGAGTCTACCTCCAGACATTTCCAAGAGTTCTAGAGGAATTTGGTGCAGCTGTTAAGATAATGAAAATTCCTCCAACTTACTATGTCTGCAAATCATACTTCTATAAGCCCCCCAAATGATGTGTAATAAAGAGAGGCATAGTGAAGTGCTATGGGACTCAATGAAGGAGTTTCTGAGTTTCTCTGGGAGGATCAGGCCAGGCTTGATGGAAGGTACCAACAAATGGGGCTGGAAGAATATTAATAAGTGGACATGTCAGTGGTAAAGAGAAAGAACCAGAAGAGAGGACTGATGATTATGCATGTTAAAAAAAACCCATACAATCTTAATACTAAATTGTTTAATGAACAGAGTTACTAATAGGTGGATAGGTGGGTGGGTAGGAGAGAATACAGGGCAGATAGGATGACCAGGACCAGGCATGACAGGTTTGTAAATGAACTTCATTTTGTAGGCCCTGGAAGTGACATGTTTTTTTTTAATTTAGTTTTAGGAAAAAAATACTTAAAGAGAGTAGGATTCATGGGTGAGAAAGTGATTAAAATCAAAGTCATTTATTAATTAGAGAGCTATTTATTGCTGTCCTCTAAATAAGTGGATTATACCTGAACTGAAGTAGTGTCTTTAGACCTGAACCAGAGGGGACCAATTTCAAGGCATTTCAGAAGCAGAACTGTCAGCTCTTGGTGACTGACTGGATAATGGAAGAGATGGGAGAGAGAGGAATGAGAGGTGACCTTGGCAGGGGAGGCCTGCGTCCAAAGTAACGTTAGAACAGGATGAAAGTAATCTCACCAACTGACCTAGACTCCACAGGCAAAGTGGCACCATAGGAGAAGCTAATGATTAAAACTACTCCATAAACAATTAATTTATGTTTAAATGACAACTGAATGGCGCTTTCCTTTCATTTGCTAGGCAACTAATAATTTAAAAGGAGAGTGGAAACCAATCAAGAAGTATTTTCAGGATAACTTGAATAGATTTTGTAAGAGAAAGCTCATAAAATAAATTAAATTTAATGGTAATGGAATTTCATTAAATGCTGTCCAATGTGTAATTCTAAAGGGCAGGTACTTTGTAGAGAAAATTAGACTAAAAATGCATAGTTGTTGTTTATTTAGCCAATTAACATTCATTAAATTCTTTGGGGGGTATTACTGAGTTTACGGTTGGCAGTTTATATACTTGATGACCTAGGTGATTGCTTTTTTGATTGGTTTTAATTATAGGAGTTTGTTTTTCAGGCCCTCAAAGAGATGCATTTAAGTGGAGGGAAGGACAAAGGGTTGAAAGGAACAAGTTCTAAAGCGCTCACTACAGCGCTGGGCAGCTTCACTGAGCATCTCACATATCAGAATAGCTTGAAATGGAGGGGATGAAAGATCTGAGTGGAGAACTACAGTGTAGAAATTGAGCCAATGTATCTTCAGCTCTTAAAAAAATCTATCTGCTTCCTTAAGCTTTGGTTTCTCTTTCTATAAAACAGTAATACCTATACTTTGCAGTGTTACAAAAACAAAACTCTTTGCGGGAACAGGTAGGGATAGTGGGGACACGACTGAAGTTCCTGCTGTTGCACTTGGTGCTAACTGCAATTGTTAAGCCCACTTTATAGACCGAGAAGCCGGGGTTCTATCACATTAAGTAATATGCAGGAGAGCACAGATGTGGAGAGGTGAGCACTGCCTTTTCAGTACTTTACTCCCAAGCACCTAGCAGAGCAGTTGGCAGAGGTGCTCCATAGACACCTGCTGAATACTAATGCAAAGTAGCACATGTTTAGGCCCCTGGTCTTCATCTCTGAATGTTACAGGCCGTCCTGGGCTCAGTCCTGTGGCCACATCTCCTTTCTGTTCCACCTCTCCCCTGGTGATCTCACTCACTCCCTTGTGTTTTTTACAGTGAGGTTCACACACCTCCTTTTAGTATACCACTCAATGCTATTTCGAACCTCCCTCCTGAGCTTTGACTCACCTATCTTTTTGACCTTCCGGTTGTTTGTCAAATATACAACTTGAGTTTAACATGCCCAAAGCTGAACTTGTGTATTTCTCCCCCCAGCTTGATCCTTTCCCAGTTTTCCCTATTTCAGAAAGTGACCACTACTCTCCTGGTGGCTCAGAACAAAACCAGGAGCCCTTTGTGAATATTCTCTTTTACCACTTACGATCTTACAGCAGGACCTACTGGCTAAACTTCCAAAATGTACCGTAAGTTTGAATACGTCCTTCCATCCCTGTTTATCCCTTTCCTGGCTTCAAGCTATAGCATCACACTGGAATCTCTGCTTCCAAGTCTTTCTACTATTAATCATACTGACATGCACATAGCATGAAATTTACCCCTTTAAACATTTAGTTTTCAAATGGAGTCATGCTCCATCCCCTGGGGTAGAGTGCAGTGGCATCATCATAGCTCACTGCAAACTCAAAACCTGGGTCCAAGCAATCCTCCTCCCTCAGACTCCGGGGTAGCTGAGGACTACACGAGCCTGCCACTATACCCAGTTAATGTTTCCATTTTTTTTTTTTTTTGTAGAAACAGAGTCTAACTATGTTATTCAGGCTGTTCTTGAAGTCCTGGCCTCAAATGATTCTCCTGGCTCAGCCTCCCAAAATGCTGGGATTACAGGTGTGAGCCACTGTACCTGGCTCCCTTCAACTATTTTAAAATGTGAGTCAGTGGCACTAAGTCCCCTCACATTGTTGTGCAATCATCAGCAGTACTTAGATCTAGAACTTAATTCATTATCCCTAACAGAAACTCTTCCCATTATGTAATAACTCCCACCCCCTCCCTTCCCTTAGCCTCTGGTAACCTCTATTCTATTTTCCATCTCTACGAATTTGCCTACTTTAGGTACTTCCAATAAGTGGAATCATACAGTCTTTGGGGTGTTTTTTGTCTGTCTTAGCATAAAGGTTTCAAGGTCACTCATGTTATAGCATGTATCAGAATGCCCTTCTTTTTGAAGGTTGAATAAACACACCCCACAGTTAGTTTATTCACTCACCTAAGGATGGACACTTAGGTCATCTCCTCCACCTTTTGGCTATTGTGATGTGAATAATGTCGCTATGACCTGTATTTGTTCGAGTCTCTGCTTTCAATTATTTTGGGTATCTACCCAGAAGTGGAATTGCCAAATCGACTGCTAATTGTATGCTTAACTGTTTAAGGCATCACCAAACCATTTTCTGTGTGGCTGCATCACTTTACATCCCCATAAGCAAAGCACAAGGGCTGCAGTCTTTCCACACACTCTCATTTGTTACTTTCCTTTCTTTTTCTTTCTTTTTTGTGACAACAGCCATCCTGATAGATGGGAAGTGGTCTCCACAGTCTTCCTTTAATAATTAGTACCTACAATTTGCAAAACACAGACTGTCATATTGAAACACCAGTGGTTTCCTATTTCACTGAACACAAAGCCCAAAGTCTCCGTCATCACCTGTAAGGCTCTTTGGGAACCCTGAGACCTCATTGTTCTCCCTGGAGCTGCAGCTGCTCCCCGAGCACATCAGACCCCTTTCAACTCAGCGCCTTCAAGTTTAGTTTTTATCCCTTTTATCAAATGGTTTGGCCTCATTAATTCATGTCTCTGATTAAATGTCTCTTCTTCAGAGAGGACATCCCAGCACCCAATCTTCTCCTGACACCCAGCACCATGCCCTCTCACTGACCACTGCTTCACCGTTCTCTACACTCTTCATGACTGCTAACATCCTATCTTACATTTATTTGCTCATTATCTATCTCTCAGCACAGTGTAAGTTCCATGTAGTAGGGGTACTTTCTTTTACTCAGTTTTATAACCCAAATAGCTAAAACAGTGCCAAGTAAATTATAGGTATTAATTATTAAAGGAATGTGTGGTTATATAATTATAGATGCTTAACAGTTTGGGATTTTAAGGTAAAGAATTTTAGTCTACTTATTTTTATCATTTTCATAAGAGATGGCCAAAGATTCTTTGATGCCTTAAATATAAAATACATGTCACCTCCTCTCTTTGGTGGGGGGGGGCATGACTTTTGCTACTATTGGTCAGTTAAGAAAAAAAATATCTACTGATATTCTGAATAATAACGATAATGTCATTATGTATTTACTGCTGCTTGGCACTATGCTAGGAACTTAATAGACGTTCTGTTTCATTTCCACAAAATTCCATAGGGTATTTGCACTTAGACAAGCAAGATAAGACTTGTGAAGGGTAAAACGCCAGAGAGCACAAGGCCAGTGTAGCAGGTGATGAATTCCAACCAAGCACCGTCTGAGTGCGGAGTCACTGCTTATCCCATCAGGCCATTCTGCAGAAAATCATACTCAGCAATTCAGAGGCCACGGAGAATGAGATTTCACAATCTCTACCTTAGAATATGCTGTGTAGTTAGCAGCATGACAAAGCCCATACTGCACACCTAATTTAAAGGACATCAGTTAACACAGGGGACAATAACAGGTGATGCTCCCATTATCGTCCTTGGTCAACACAGACGTTCAGAGGGTGCCATTCCAGAGGAAGCAGGACTTAAGCTGGGCCCTGACCAGTGGGAATTTAAAAAGCAGATAGAGGGACGTGGAGAGGGCCACTCCTGCCTGTGAAAACCACCTGCACACTGGCCTGAGGACAAAGAGAAATGAGTAGAATTTGGTCAAAAAAGGGTAAAGCAGACTACCTGACATTCAGAGCTCACCTCTTGAGGAGTCCAAGAAGATTAGCTGGCATTTACTGAGCACTTAGTAAATGATGCCAGGCACTGTGTCGTGTTCTAAGGATCCTCTATTAATAATTTTCAGAACTTTGTGAGATTGACACTATTGTCCCCACTTGACAGAAACACAGAGACTAAGGATGAACAGTGAGAAATGGGGACGCACAGGCAGACCAGGGAGATTTTGAAGATTTTGCTGCTGTGACAAAGCACTGGTCTTCGTGTTGTTACACATGGGTTTTGTTGTTTTCACCCAGCTTGAAGTTTTGCCATGTCGTAGTATTATCAGGCCCAGGGGTGGCCTTAAAGCTCCATCAGCTCCCTTCTTTCGAAAGCCATTTGAACATCACAGGATGGATCTAAGCACGTGGCATGAAGACCCATCCATAGCCTCTGCTCACTCTACACCTGCGATTTTCAACTGGTATGCTGAGAAAATCTTTAAAGATCACTAATTAAATTACTTTAGAAAGAAGTTCAAAGCAAAGTATATTTGTTAATTTTTGTTTAATCAACATAATTGAAGTGTACTGTGGAAGTTTAACTATAGGTTCAAGGGTGCCATGATATTAAAAAAAAAGTTGAAAAACACTGCTCTAGACTGTTAGTGACATGTCCTACTGAAATTATGTACTTGCTAGTGACACACGTCTAGTGCCTCCATTCAAGGTCCTATCTCCCAGCCATCCAAACTCATATAATGTAACTCATTTATGGGGAAAGTGACTGTGGTTTTTGAGAACTGCTTCATGGACAAGTGACACTAACCAATGATACTGTCTTTAGAAAGCCTGGAGCTGCTGTAAATCATAATCTATTCCTCTCAACTCAGTTAATAGCATAATAGATACTTGATTCTTTCAGCTGCCAATATAAACTATAGTTTTTTAAGACCGTCTGACTCTAAGAAGTCAGTAAAATAATTCCTACACTAGAAATGTCACCATTTTATGATTTTCCCCTTATTATATCTCATTAAAATATATTAGGAGATGCAAGTGTCCATATGTTAAAGGTATGTTGTCAAGCGGGAACTTTATATGTTACCAAGCATTTGCTGTGCTTATGTAACAGGCAATGTGAACGTCTCCATGGCATGTATATTACAGTATCCAAATTATTATCAGTGTGTTGCTATGCTGAATTTTTTTCTTCTTTGTTTCTGAGACAGAGTCTCACTCCGTTGCTCCAGGCTAAAGTACAGAGTGGCGTCATTATAGCTCACAGCAACCTCAAACCTTGGTCTCAAGTGATCCTCCTGCCTCAGCCTCCCAAAATAGCAGGATACAGCTATGCTATCATGCCCAGCTAATCTTTCTATTTTTAGTAGAGATGGGGTCCCACTCTTGCTCAGGCCGGGACTCTTGACTTCCAACGGTCCTTTTGGTTCAACTTCCCAGAGTGCTAGGATTTCAGGCGTGAGCCACCATGCCCAGCCACCAGGCAGGATTAACAAGGTATATTATAGTAAAAAGTGTTTGAATGTGTTACACGTCATCAGTGTGAGTTCAGGTTTATGCAAAGAGCAGGTAAGGCAGAAAAATGAAGTATTGATGCTTATTATAAAGGAGAGGGACCAAAACAGAACCCAGTGGAAAATTATATACTAATAAATATACTCCAATGTACGCCATAGTTTCTAGCTTTCATTTAAAAACAAAATTAGAGCTATACATCACCTGTCTTTACATTTGATTCGCAGTTCTCATTACCTATTAACTTTAAAAGTTCACTGTTGCTCTAATGAAAAAGAGTACGTGCCAGTGGATTTCTGATATTTCCTCCCGTTTTCCAATAAATGCAATGTATTTTTTTCTTCTGTTTTCTTTCTTGTCCACCTCATAGCAACTTCTGAGGCCCCTCATAAGGCTGATGTGCTCAGAAACCGTCACGAGCCACTCCAGAGCTTAATGTATTGAGTGCAGCAGTTCTCAACCTGCGGCTTGTGATCCCTTTTTAACAATGAAAAGACAATGCAGCATTAGGAAGGTTGAGAACCACTGATCCATTGTATTACTGGCAATGTGGGAGAATTCTACTAATTTTTTTTTTTTTTTTGCAGCTTTTGACTGGGGCTGGGTTTGAACCCACCACCTCCTGCATATGGGGCCGCCGCATTACTCTGTTGAGCCACTGGTGCCGCCTGAGAATTCTGTTAATTTTATATCCTTCCCTTTCCTCAGCTACAACTATAGCCTATCTCTTAATCACAAATTAAAAAGAATTTCCACCAGAACCAGATTTATTCTTCAAATTCATATCACTCGTTACTGAGAAGCCTATTAACATTCTTCAAGGGTCCATACAAACGAGTGTCAAGAACAGAAAAGTGTTATTTTTGTGTGACCTTGGACAAGTCATTTAGCATCCTTGGATTCTAGTTTCTTCATCTGTAAAATAAGAGGATGGAATTAAATGATCTTACCTGCCCTTTCAAATCCTGTGATTCTATCATTCTATCATTTTAGATGAACAGTGAAAAATTAAGCATGACTTATCACAAAATTCCTGTGAATCAGATACAAAGTTCATACTGATTAGGCTTAATTTTCCTTATTTATTGGGCAATTAAAATATAGTCGAAATGGATTAACAGCAAGGCTGTGACTTCTAATTCTCTGCATAAGTATTATGCATATACAGACATATATAAAACTATCTCATGTAGCTATATCTGAAGCCTATATTTTTATAGGAGGAAGATGAAAGAATATGACATTCTCAGTGAGAACTAAGTAAGCATCTTCTTTAGACTGAAATTCAGAGGCTTTCAGAACATGACCAGATTGGCCAAATGCACTTTGGCATTAATATACGACCATAACACCAAAATATCTGATGTGAGAAACAGCTTAATTATTAAAATCAGCACTCTTTTTCTTAAATCCACTCCGTTCAATCTACATTTGTAGGCATTTACTCTATCATTGTTTTTCCATATCTTTTGCGGCAACCAGACAAGCAGTAAAAGATACGGGTCCTGACCTTTAGAATTTCTGATCTGGGTAAATACACAGGTGTTAGGTTTGTGGAACAACAACAATAACAAAAGTAATGCAAAACCCAAAGGCGAACACACACAGAGCAATTCAGACAGAACCTGTGCGTGCT
The DNA here is from genome assembly GCA_963574655.1 of Perodicticus potto. Taxonomy (NCBI): domain Eukaryota; kingdom Metazoa; phylum Chordata; class Mammalia; order Primates; family Lorisidae; genus Perodicticus; species Perodicticus potto. Next base: position 29,763 of record CAUYRH010049405.1, on the reverse strand, counting down.
GAGGATAAAACAGGTGCGGTGAGACCACCCTGAAAGGGCTGCGGAGTCGAAAAGTTACAAAGAACAAACACCAGGATAAACACAGCTAGGACAATTTTCATACACCTTCGGTTTAAGATTGCTGGGTTTTTTCGTTGTTGTTTGTACTGCTGCCTCCGACTTCCCTGGTTGCTAATTCAAGCATCATTAATCTGAATTTGGAAACTGTATTTTATAATCAAAGAAAGTTAGAAAACTTGTTTTTTTTCCTCTCCTTTTTACTTTTTGAGGCAGAATCTCACTTCGTCACCCAGGCGAGAGTGCCACGCCTAGCTCACAGAAACTTCAGCTTCTGGATTCTAGGGATCCTCCTGCCTCAGTCTCCCAAGTAGCTGGGACTACAGAGTGTGCTGTCGTGCCCAGTTAATTTTTCTCTTTCTAGTAGAGATGGGGTGCTTTTGCTCAGGCTGGTCTTGAACTCCTGAGCAATGCTCCCACCTCGGCCTCCCACAGTGCTGAGATTACAGGTGTGAACCACCGCGCCTGGCCAATAAAATTCAATTTTAAAAAATGTGTGTCATGTAGCCCATGTAGAAGCGAAGGCATAAAATCAATACAGACTTTACTGTTTTATATTTCCGAAATGGTCGGAAGTCATCGCTCTGGGGCAAAGGTTGGAGGAATGAACACACCATTTATGTTTCCTCTTCTACTACTGTTATCTGACAAGCTCAGTCTAGAGACTCTTTTACAGCATTGTGGACTATTAATAACTTCTGAATTGTTCTTCCATTTACACAGAGATGATGATAAATAATCACAAAACATATTAAGCTAGCTTTGCCAATGCTAAAAACATTTATAAACACATCTGGGTTGAGCACATTCCTGGATAATTTTATTTTTTAAGCAATTTGTCTAATTTCCAACTCCAAATCATCATTTTCCATTTTAGCAAAAACATATGACCAATACATTCTGGGGTTTGTTATTTAGAGACTGGTAACAGGCATAGGAATATAAAGTCAACTATCTGTGTAGAGCTGATGTGGTGGGCTGCAAGGGCACAGCCTTGAAGAATTATTTAATTTTGTGGACTGGATGACCAAGAACATGTTAATTGTTCACAAGCTCTCAAAGTTTAAGAAGCAGCTTTCCCAGGAATAGTCCTAAGGAGTGAGGATCACTGCTGAGAGTTGCAAGGTGCTATGGGTGGATGTCTGTGTTCTCTCAAAATTCTTATGTCAAGTGGTAACCCACAAGGTGAAAGTATTAAGAGGAGGGGATTTTTGAGAGGTAGTTAGGTCACTGGGGTGGAACCCTCATGAATGGGATTAGGTCCCTTATAAAAGGAGTCCCAGAGACCAGCCCTCATGAATCTTCTGGCACCTTGACCTTGGACTTCCCAGATTCCAGAACTGTAAGAAATAAATTTCTGTTATTGATAAACCACCCTGTCTATAGTATCTTGTTATAGCAGCCTGAAAAAGCCAAGATACAAGGCAAATAAACTTGCTTAAGCATGATCACAAAAGATGATTTAGGACAAGCCATGTCATGAATTCTTTCATTTTTTTAAAAAGGAGTCCAATTCTTGATTTATTATTTCAAAGCAACTTCTTAGATTTTCTTTGCCAAACGTTCTTTTATCTCAAGAAGCAGGAATCAGGGAAAGCATTCTTGAAACACCCCCCAGGAGTCCTGAGGGGAAAGCATTTTGTGTGCTAACATATGTCTCAGTGTGGGAGCCTCGGCAGCATGTCAGTGTGTGGGCAGACTTAGGAAAGCGAGGAGGAACAGCAGAGCAGTCTGTTCTGGCAGACAGGACAACTTATGGATGCAAAGCCCACCCAACGCTAATGCAATTTACACACCCCTGAGACAGGCCTAAAAATTCCTGGAGCAAAAGCAAAACATAAGGCATAAAACGAAGCAGAGTCTCAAAGTACTAACAGCATTTTTATATATCTGCTTTTTTAAAGTTTATAAAAACTCTTTCCATTCCTGTAAAATCTTTCTGCTGAGGAGTTAAATGTCCTCTGAAGACGTTTTATTCACTTTTAACATTCCCATCCATCCCGACAATGTTTCCATAGAACAGAAGGAAACTGGCCTGTGTCTCCCGAAAGAGAAAACCCAAAGCCCAATTAGACAAAAGATGTCAGCATAAGGGGAGCGACCCAAGAGCTCATCCAAGCTCTGCGCTGGCATCCCACGGTGCCGCCTCCACTCAAGGGAGACTGCCAGGGTTGGTCCCCGGTCCTGGGAGGGCTGCGCCAACCACGCTCCCAATTCCCACAAAAGCTTTGGGCTGCTCAGATGCAGCTGTGCTTTCAAAGCCTTAGACCAGTGATTTTCAACTGGGGTGCTGTGAGAGGATCTCAGCTGTGTGGCCAAAATTTTTAAAGATCAGTAATTAAATTATTTTCAAAAGAAGTTCAAAGCACAATAAGCATATTCTTTTGGGTTTTTTTTTGTTTTTTTGATCAACATAATTCAAGTGTGCCCAGAAGTTTAACGATAAGTTCAAGTGTGCTGTTGAGATTTAAAAAAAGGTTGAAAAACACTGCCTTAGACTCTGATTTCCTTGCAGGTCCGGAATCTTGCTTTTAGATTTACAAAGAATAACAGCAAAATCTTCTATTGCAATCTGCTTGCTCCCAACTATTCTTGTGGTCCTTATGCCAGTAACACATTCTCTCTTAACTCTAAGACAGTGGGGTGGGTTTTTTGTTTGTTTTCCCTTTTTGTTTTAAAGAAACTGATGTTTATTTTGCATCAACTTTATTTCCATATTGTGAGTCTGTGGAAGAACAGCTTAAAACCCCTCGGTGGTTATTCCCAACCATTTGGTGGCCTGAGCAGTGGCAACTGGTGGCATTTTCCAGTTTTCCCCTGGGACTTGTGGCATACAGGCAGAGGACACCTCGCCTTCAGAGCAGTCTGCAGCCTCACTGCATTGCACGCAGGAGCTGGGCCTTCCAGCGGCAGCCTGCTCTTCCTTTCCAGCATCTTCAGGCTCTCTGTAACAGGGGATCAGGCATGACCTTGCACGGGGTGTACCACACATGTACAGAACCTCCTGGGCCAGCACGTACCCCATCAGACCACCGACCAGGCTCCCTCATTGGTGGACGGAATGGCCAAGTCCACATAACACAAAGGAGAATGTGTGTTACGCTAGCAGTGGTGGGCATGTTAAAATAAAACACCTCTAAGAGAGGCTGGTGGGCAGCGCTGGGACCAGTCGCCACTAGAAGATGTGGCTCCTGGCAGGCTGCCTGGATCTTGTTGGTGAAGGTTCTAGTAGTGAAGTGACTGACTGGTATTCCTGGAGGATATGACACTGGCCTCAACAGGGTTTTCAATAGCAACATTGGCACGGCTGACGGCAGAACCTTGTCACAGGTCCTCTTCATCCGAGGTAGACGTCATCACTTTTCCTCTCGTACACTTCCTGTTCCATTTGGAAGCCAAGGTTGGTGCCACCTAAGTGTGTTGCTGCTGCAAAGGATTTGAGGACATCCTCCTCCTTCGTGTGCAGGCCATCAAGGGCTCCGGACACGGTGACGTGTCCCTTAACTGACGGCGGGAATCAGAACTATGCTGGACTCTGCTCCGGGGAGCATGGAAAGGCTACGGCAGTGGTTTCTAAACCACGTTCCACAGAACCTTCAGAGCCTCAGGGTCACTATTACGAATTATTTCAGAAGTCAGCAGGTAAGGCTGTTACAACAAGACAGCAATTCTCATCGTCAATACGGAACGTTTATCGACAGCTCCCCTTTACATCAACAAGACACGCTCTTATCTTTTTAAATGTTCCACGTAAGGATAAGCTCCAGGGGTGCAGTAATGACTGGGGCAGAGACCGTCCCTGCCGTCACCTGCTACACAGACAACACAGAGTGCAGAGGGCCGAGAGACTGTGCACGTTCCTGCAGCCACTCACATGACCTTTTGAACAGAGGCCTACTGCCGTGGTGAGCTTCCAGCCTCACATGCTGAGGATTTGCTTGCTCTGTGGTTGTTGAGCAGAGTCAACAAAGTCAATTTAATAAAATGCCTGGGATTTAGAGATACAGGCAAAGGAAAAAAATAGCACCAAAGGGCTGTGCTTATTTAAATTTCCCATCCTAACCTTAGAGTTGGGGAAGATTCTTGAATATTTAAGGTGTTCTGTGGAACATACGTAATTTTTCACTTGGAAAGGCAGAACATTTTAAGGGAACTAAACCGAATCTCTGAAGTTTCTTTCTAGCTTCACTTCAGACAAACCTGAGCCCAAAGATAGACTGAATAAGAATTTAAGTCTCTAATGAAAGCATTATAAAAAGGAATTTTCCTTTCATTGGACTTTTTGTTATTCAAATCATCATAGCTAATAACAGCCAGCAGTTACAGAGAAACTTAAGGTTTGCTAGGAAGTATGTTAAATATTTTACCTTTATCATTTTATTTAATTCTCCCCATACCCTTAAGATGATGGCATTATCATCCCCATTTTACAGAGGAGTAAAATAGAGCTCAGGTGGATTAAGTAACCTTAAAGAGAATGAAGTCAAAAGCAGAAATGTCAGTACATGAACCTCAAGTGCTGAGGATATGAAATGGTGCAGCAAATACTTTAAATGAGAGCTTTAAGAAAATATTACAGCCAGAAGAGACAAGAATAAACTGTCCTATGACAGACTTAATGTGACTCAGCCTCCTGTGACTCAAAAGAATGACTGTTCTTGAGTTCTTTCATATCATCCTCTCATTAAGTCGGAGAGGGCCGTAGCTTCGTGTTCTCTAGGGCATAAAAAGAAAATGTGAGTCTATGGATTCATCCCTCTCTGGAGCTTTTTTTCCCCTCTTACATAAGAAAACCCTGTATCTTTCCATTAGTTCCTCCACTTAAATGCAAAGTTGCTTAGATGTACTGAGGATGTTATGTTTATTTCAGAGTCGATTCATTCCTTCAGCTCCGGGCTGCACTCTGTTTCCAAAATTAGGCTTAGAATGTGAGCAAATTGGGAGCGAGGAGCTAGGCATATTCATCTGTGAATGACACAGGATTGAATGTGCTGGGTGGCGTTATTACTCACTCTTACAGAATATTGACAGAAGGGGTTTAACCTCCCTTCCCCCGGGATCAACTCTTCTTATAGAGTCTTACATTTTGTGGTCTGATCAGTGCTATCTTCTATAAAATAAACTGTTGATTTGCGATGCTGCAGGCACCACAGCTTTGCCTTAAGACTCACTGCAGGATAACTTAACAAATTGAAGATATCTGGAAATAAAGCAGGGGAAAGTCCTGGAAGGAATGTCCTTGCATTCAATTAAAGTTATATGGAAACTTCTTTCAACATGCCTTCTAGAAATCCTACCAAAAGGTAGAGCATGCATATTTATATACATTTATTTGGAAAAAGCTAATAGGAGAAGCATATATTAAAATTCTGGTTTGAAAGGAAGAGCAGAGAGAGGCAAGGAGCGAGTGGGGTGGGGTCTTGGTGTGTGCCACACCTTTTGGGGGCAAAACACGATTGTAAGAGGGACTTTACCCAACAAATGCAAGCAGTGTAACCATCAGCATGCTTCAGAACCACCGATCATTTCAGAATAATCACCTTATTTTTTAAAAGTCCTGCTGTGTTACAGGAGAAAAACCAAAGCTGTGGTTTCTGAGAAAGTTGTGGCTTCCAGGAAAGAGAGAAAAATCAAATGACTAGAAAGTATATGTAGTTCCTTGAGGTAGGATTCTATTTCAAGCATTGCAGGTAAAGAAAACTAATCTATACCTCTAAAAAGGTTTTGAAAAGAACTTTTAAGAACCTCTGTAACCACCTGTATTTATCTGGAAACTCTTCTTGATGGACTCTAAGCTCCCATCTACAAATATCTGTCCATACTTCAAAGAAACCCAAATGCCAAGACCTAAGGCATCTTTGAACCAAAGTTAAATACAGCTGATAAATCTGTTTTTAAGTTCACCATCTATAAAGAAGAATTCAAGTCTGATTCCGGGCAGTGCGCATTGGATTAGGAGACCTAGTGCTAAATCAGGAAGGCCGAGACCCAGGTGTGGCAGGGCTGGTGCACACCGGCTTTGTCTCACAGGACAAATCACTGGATTTCTATTTTGGACTTTCTGTTTCATCATGGACAAAACAGGGTCAAGACTACCTATTGTGAATGTCCCAAAGGTTGGCTGTGAATTTCTCATGAGGCCATGGATGAAAGAGCCTTTTGAAGGGTGAACGTAGGTTGCCTCCATGAGGGGTCTTTTCAAGACAGGTCTTTATAAACTTTTTTGGTACGCCAGGGTAGGAACAAAAAGCAGGTGACCTGGGTCTGGTCTATTACAGGGAGTGGGTGGTGGCAGCAACACTAAGAAACCAGAATGGGAACAGAGGAAGGACTGCCATGGAGACCAGGGCTGCGGGAGAGGCAGGTGGACATAAAAGAGTGACACGTGGAGAGCAGGGCGTGCCGCCTAGAACATATGACAAGATGATGCCCAGTGCCCACCGGACTTGGATCAGGGTGTTAAAAATAAAACTGCAGGTGACGTGTGCATGTCTCTCTGCCTCATTAGGGCTCATTCATTTTTTGATGGTGGCTAGTTGCATTTACCTTTGATGAGGGCTAGTGCTTGAGAAAAGAACTCAACAGTTATGGATCCTGGTGTTAAAGTCAACACACAGTAATTTTGCTAACTCATTCAGGAGAGTTTGACTTCTCCTCTAAAGACAGAAGCCCCTTGGGACTACCTTTAAGTTCCCAGCCACAGCACGGTACCTGGCACACAGGAGGTGCTCAAAGCACATTAGACTTTCAACTAGTTAATTACTTCAATTGAGCAAATTTTGGAAAAGGGCTTCATATATTCCATTTCTTTCTTTCTCCTTCAAATATTTACCGAGTGCCTACCACAGACCAGACCTTATGCTAGGTGCTAGGGACGTGCAGTCCAAAAGAGAGAGGCATATGTTCATGCCCAACGTATACACACTTAAGGGCTGTGAAAAAAAGACATGGTGGGGATCCAGAGGAGGAAGAGAAGGATCCAAGCTGCCAACAGCAAAGAGGCAAGGGCGTTAGTTACGGTGAAGGCTGTTACCAAGGAAGAGTATGCAAAACGAGATAGAGCTTTGAAGAATATGAACATTTAGAAGGTAGGTAAAGGAGGAGGAACAAATGAGAGAGACATACTAGTAATGTCAGGGCCAGCTTAGTTATATCGTGTTAGGCAATTCAGTTAACCTATCTCTCAATTTTATTATTTGTAAAAGGGTCAGAGGCCAGGTACAGGTTCACATCTGTATTTCTAGCACTCTAGGAAGCTGAGGTGGAAGGACTGCTTGAGGCCAGGAGTTTGACACCAGACTGAGCAACACAGGAAGACCTTATTGCCACAAAAATTGGAAAAATTGGCCTGATATGGCTGGTTGTGCCTGTAGTCCCAGCAACCTGGGAGGCTGAGCAGAAGGATCGCTTAAGCCAGGACTTGGAGGCTGCAGTGAGGGATGAGCCCAGGAAACAGAGCAAGACCCTGTCTTAAAAACAACAAAACAGGGGCAGCGCCTGTGGCTCAAAGGAGTAGGGCGCTGGCCCCATATACTGGAGGTGGTGGGTTCAAACCCAGCCCCTGGCCAAAAACTGCCAAAAACAAACAACAAACAAACAAACAAAAAGTGTCAGAATAATAAACAAGATAATTAATGTTATCTATAGTTTATGTATTAGTTATGGCCCTACATAAATTAGTTTTGGACCCCCTTTATAGTAATAGTCAACATTTACTGGGTTTGGTAAACACTGTCCTTAGAGCGTTACATGTAATTTATCACCTGTAATCTTCCTAATAACCATGAGTCGAGTATTATTAGCAAGCTCCATTTTATAGATTAGGAAATTGAAGCACAGAGATATTAAATAACTTGCCTAAGGTTACAGAATTGATATATAGTAACTGAAATATGAAAATATGCAGACTGATTCCTTAATCCCCACTCCAGCCTGGTTCTCTTCATTTTAAATATTAGAAAATGTCTTCCAAGACATCTCAAAGAATGGTCATGAGAAATAAATAAAGTGATACATATGAAACCCTGAGAAAACAATCAAAAGCGTAAGAATATAAAATATCATTGAAAGGGAATTCTAGCAAAATACACTGTCCGTTACTGGTGAAATCAGACTTAATATTCCCTCATAGAGAAAAGTGTTGAAAACGATAAATTGGTGAAGAATCACTTCGGAGACTTACCTCTAACCATGAGAGGATGAATTATTTACCAGCAATATAACCAGGCATGTCTGGAAGAAAATCATTGATTCCAGGGCCCATTTCTAACCCCTCAGAAGATTCCTTTGTCACACAGAAGACAAAGTCTGACACGACTGATGTTTAAACGATTAAAAAGAGCCTATAATCAGGAGTTGGCATTTTAATAAAAATAACAACATATATGATCCTTGTCTGTCCAGACCTTTCAGCTGAATTAGCACTCTTAGGGACTGTATGTTTGTGACCCCCAAATTCACTTGTTGAGATCCTAATTCTCAATGTGATGGTATTTGGAGACAGTGCTTTTGGGAGGTATTTGGGTTTAGATGAAGTCATGAAGATGTGGACTCCAGGATGGTATTAGTGTCTTTAAAAGAAGAGGAAGGAAGACCATAGCTCCTTCTCTCTCTACTTTGAGAGGCTATAGAGAAACGGCAGCCCTCTGCTAGCCAGGAAGGGAACCCTCACCAGGAAGGGAGCCCAGGAGCTGGTGCCTAGCTGTTGGACTTCCCAGTCTCCAGAACTGTGAGAAATGATGTCCTGTTGTTTAAGCCAAACAGTCTATGGTATTTTGTTATGGCAGGCAGAGCTATGACAAATATATCTAAATCTTAATCTTCTGAGCTCTGGGGAAGAGGAAAATTTTGTTGTCTTTTATACCCCAGAGGAAATGGTAGTAAGGAGTTTGATGACTTGCTTAAGGCTGAAAGCCAATAGCAGACAAAATTCAAACCAGTATCCCTTGATTCCAAAACCTGAGCTCTTCCCATAGAGTTGATTAGACTCCTGTTCTTTATATTTATTTGCCCCAGGTCAGTTTTAAAGGCCTTTAAAAATTTCTATAGAATAAAAACCTACATTCTATACTTCAGAGGCCTCATCACCCTCTGTGACTAATTAACACTAGATTTGCTTTCATAGTTTCCTATAAACTATTCTCAGTTTATGGTAGGTATTTTGAGACCATGGGCTTACAGCTTGCTACACCTCTGGGAAGGCCAAGCTTCCTAGATAAATGATGTAGCTCTTTATATCAAAATGGATTGATACTTTGCACAGAGCCACTTAAAATTCAGTACCTGTTGAGTCCATGAATAGATTTTAAAAAATATCTATTTTTTGTTCGTGTGAAAACATCGTATGTGTTGGTCCTGCTGAATCACAGACCTAGCTTGCTCCAAATCATTTTTCCAAAGCTGTGATGTTCGAAGGTGTTTGTGTCTTGGAAAGCGTAACAATAATACAAGGTTCATTTTCAAATCCATTAACATACATGAGAAACAGAAAGCCATTGAATTAGCACACCCAGGGGACAAAGAATAAAACATTAGCCACACAGAGCCCATCCAAGAGGTGATCCTTTTTTACTGGACTAATTACAAGGAAGTATAAAAGGGTAAGCTTTCATTAATCAAGCTCTTTTCACTCAGACTTGAAACACTAGGCAGAAGAGAGCAAAGAGACAGGGTGTAATGTAAGCCTGATAATTAAATTCGGGATCACGTAGATCAGAGGGAAGGCCATACAAGTAAAAGTCAGGTGGAGGTAAGAACTGGAAATCTAATCCTTTATCATATTATATGGTTTCTGGAAATAAGAGAAAGGAAACTTGCCAAAATTTTTCTTTCTTTTTTTTTTTTTAAAGCATCAGTACAGGAGCTTACATTTAAGAAAATGGAACAGTGACAAATAAAACCACTGGAGTATTTTGTAGCAAGTGGCTTCCTACAGACCAAACTCTTCCATTTGTGTTCACATTATCCCTGTACAAAAAGTAGGCAAGAGCAGGCATGAGGGACTCGGTGTTGCCCCAGATCATAAAATTAAAGAGTGACAGAACAGGCCTAAAGGCTCGGCTTCTGAAATTCAGGCCACTATTCCACCATTCATCTTCAAACACTTTGTCAAGCATGGCACTTATCAATAGAGAAAAGGCAAAAATGGTGTAACCTATGTTTAAAGATGTTTCTAACATGAAAAAACTTCTTATTGCCCTCTAAACGTGACTATTTCTACTTTGGTGAAAATACTGAGGAAGGGATGAGAAGCAGCCACCAAAATGTGGAAAGGAGACAGAAAATAGGACCAAACAGGAGCAAAGTCCAGGAGACTGAAGTTTCAATCCTAGTTCTAACTTGCTGTGCAAACTTGGACACAGTTATTTAAATTTGCTGGGCCTCATTTTCCCACCGGCAAGATGACACTGGAAGAGATGCCTGCATTCCATCAGGCAATATGCCCCGTGCCGGCTGAGCTCTGAGCAAGGGAAGTAGAAGGGCCTCAGTCTTGAGAAGGTAAAAAGAAGCACATTGGCAACAGCCAACAGAGACTTATAATAAGTCCTGATAATAGAGAACCAGAATATGGTTCATTTACTGGCAGAAAACCAGAGAGGAAGAAGAGGCTAGGCTGAGGGACTATAGGGAAGTCTTTTTCCAGGAGAGAATTTTTAAGCTGAGTCTTTCTGAATTACTTTCCTTGGTCATCAAGGGAAATGTAATACATTCGCTGTGGCTGGAACTTAGGGGCCAGAGAAGATGGGAACGATTTATGAGATGTGAGATGGAAAAGGAGGGAAAGAGTTGTATGACAGAAAGGGCCTCGTATGTCGTGTTAAGGGCTTTGGACTTCTGAAGGATGGCAAACCACAGAACTGTGAAGAGAGGCTCAGCCTCATTTGCTTTTAGAATGACCACTGCAGACACAGTGAAGATTAGGTTTGGGGGGAGGAGTAGAAAGAATCTGAATCTAAAGATACCTGGGAGGGGCTCAGGGTAATATTACAGATGATGAGGGTAGGTGGGGTAAAGGACAGCCAATACCAGCAGGAATCAGTCAGGTGGAGGAACGCTAGACTCCGGTGAGCAGACAGATGTAGGTGTTGGCAGAGCTGGCGTCACTATGAGGTTTGTGGCTTGGGCGGTTTTGTAGGTGAGAAATGGGAAGAAGATTGAGCTTGGGGGATAAGAACACAGAGATTCAATGGCTCTTCCAGTGTTAAAATCTTTTCATGGAAGAAAGAAATCAGAGTACTTGGTGTTTTGGAAAAAGAGGTCCTCCTGTATTAAGATCTATTTATTTTGTGCAAGTCCGCTGTCTCCCAAGCAGCCCAGGGCTGGAAATTGACTGGGGGCAAGTAGTATCATTTTACTATGGGTTGTTGACAGTATTTGAAGATGGGGCAACAAAATGCCCAGAAACTTAGGCCCTTGCACCTTGAGGGCACATGAAGGCCTCCTTAGGTATTGGGTTACAATTTCTCCCCCATTTACCTGTGGATACTTGTGGCTTATACAATGTACTTTTTTAGAGGCACCAGATAAAAGTCTGTAAAAATTTTTACTTTCAGGGCAGCGTCCATTGCTCAGTGGGTAAGGTGCTAGCCACGAGCACTAGGGCTGGTGGGTTCGAACCTAACCCTGGCCTGCTAAAAACAAAAAAAAAAATAGTCAGGCATTGTGGCAGATGCCTGTAATCCCAGCTATTCGGGAGGCTTAGGCAAGAGAATCATTTAAGCCCAAGAGTTTGAGGTTGCTCTGAGCTGTGATGTCACAGCACTCTACAGAGGGTAACAAAGTGAGACTCTGTCTCAATTTAAAAAAAAATTATGTTATGGTGCCCACATTTGTATTTATTGATAGGCCCATTGCTCTAAGTTCTCAACCACCACCACAAGATGCTCTCACAAAAACTCAATACCATCCTTGATTTGTTTTTTTTCCTCATTTTTCCCCATAAGCAACTCTACTAACACTATTTTTAGAACACACCCTGATTTCACCCTCTTCTCTTTCCACAGATGTCTTTCTAATCTCAGCTGACATCTTTCTCCTCAAGTCTAGCCAGGGCCTTGTCACTCACTCCCCCGCTTCTACTCCTAGAATCCCTCCTTCAGAGAATGGCCAGTCTAAGCCTTTAAACACGTAACTCCCACTCTTCCCCTCTCCTCCTCAACCCAGACTCTGGACGGTTTCCATTCCCTCCCGCCAACCTCTCTGCCCCGATCTTGCTTCCTCCTACCCACCCCACTCTCTCTTCTTTTCTGCTGAATGTTCCAAGCCTGTCCCCCTCCCAAAGCCTCAGTATGAACTGTTTCTCGCACCTGGAAGGGTGTGCCCCAGATACCCATGCAGTGGGCTCCTTCTTGTCATTCAGCTCCCAGCTGCCACGCCACCTCCTTTCGAGAGGCTTTTTCTGACCAAGCCTCTTGGATGGCACTCCAGCCATCTCCCACCATACCCCTGTCACATTTCAACCATTCATCAGCGCCCTTATCACATGCTAGTTGTCTATATTGCTCCACTACCTGGGAAGCTCCAGGAGAGTGGGGGTCTTGTGTCCCCACAGTGCTTAAAAGTGGCTGGATCATTACAGGCACAAGAATTTTACTGAATGAAAGAACAAATGAATGAACACAAACATTCTGGAGAAGTGATGATGCCATTATGTAAAAAAAATGAATTTCTGACATTGTCAAAGAAAATCAAAATGAGTTGTAGATTAAAATTAAATACAAGTTAGGAGAAAATAAAAAATGGCAAGCACGTGAAGGCCCACAGAGCAGCTAGGCAGAGAAGAGATCCAGCTACTGCATTTTAAGGAAGCAGAAGGTTATAAAATAAACAAGGAATACTCTGATTGCAATCCTCATTTTCTAAAAGGTATTGTTGGTATCTTCTGCTATTTTTTTGAAGCCCTTTCCCCCCTGAAAATCATCATCAAAAGCATTCAATCAAGTCTTCCATTCAGGAGAGGAGAGAGAGGCAGACGTGTAAACTCACACACACATTCTCTTCATAATTTCTCACCTTCCTATTCCAGTACGTTTTACTTTCATGCTCCTGGAGGTTCCCTTCACACACAAACATGATGTGAAGCGCCCCCTAGGGTTGCGCAATGTGCCAGTCCTTATAAGATGGAACAGCAAGACATATGTGGCAGCACATTTCTGGCTGTCTAGGCGTCTTTGGTTGGAAGGATTTCCCGTTAAAAAATGTCTTGACAATTAAAAAAAAATGTTAGTGTTATGTATAGTCAATTCCAAATAACTGAAATGAAATAAGCCAAACTGCATATTATCCTGGAGGCTGGCGCTGGATTTGGTTTTAGGATTTAGCATGACCTAGATGAGACTCAGGGTCCCGTCTTCTTCCTGGTGTCTGGGGACTTTGCCTTCTCACCTCACCGGTTTCCCCCTGAGGGAACAGAAAACAGCATCAGCTCCATAATTTGATGACTACTGTAGTTTCAGTGGAGCTTCTGATACTCTATTTGCAGAGGACAGCCTGGATTGTGGTAGTTAGGGTAACGATGACTTCCAAGAAACGGAGGTTCTACGGTTCAGGAGGAGGACTTGCAATAACTTAATGAGTTCTTATGATCAGGAGCAAGGCTACTTCTGGCCCAAATGGAAAAACCCACCAGACACCAAAATACCTTGGGGAATACTGACACACTTCCATGGTGGGGATATGCCTAGTCTCACTGAGAGCTAGAAACTAAATCACCTGGCTGCATTTTAGGTGTAGGAGTATTTCACATCAAGGTCTTCCCCTAAGATCCTTCTATGAATATTCACAGTGTAGTCTCAAATTTTATCAACTTTAACCTGTAGGTGGCAGCAACTTCCTTCTATTCTTAACACGGTTGCCTTTGGCCTTTGTTTTCTACCTTCAAAATATTCCAGACTCCCTTGTCTTTCCCAAATAAATACTTCATGGGCTGTGCAGTTTGGGGACGATTACTGTAAGTCACTATCACCGTATGAAAGCAGTCCATTCTTCAGTTAAGCTACAGGGTTCTTCAAAGAGTACAAAATAATTCAGGTCTAAAGTGAAAAATAATAGGAAGGTATCCTCTTTTCTTTCTCTGTACCTATAAACTGCAAACTCTAAGGAAAGCAATGCTTCTTTTTCTTTACAGACTTCTGAGGGAGGAAACACAATGGTAGAGCAATGGAAAAACAAATAGAACTGGAGAGATTTATATTTTACAGTAGCACTAATTTAATGCTATTTTAATCATTGCTTTTCGCAGCATGTAACCCAATGTGTCTATTTGCAAAGGTGTTCCAAATAATTATAGGATGGAAGAGAAGATTTAAGGATCACAAAAAAATGATAATGTATAAGTACATAGTACAGATTTACCTAATATATTGAACAACAGTATTACTTATATATATCCACCAGGCCGGGATTCTAAACTGCTTAGTGCTAAAAAAAACAGAAAGGGGGCTCAAGAGACTTAAAGTAAATTATAAGTTCACTTGAGACTGTAATAAGTGCTGGGTGTGTCAATGAATCACCCAGGTGGTGGTAGAGAGATTCCTTTTATATGAAGTTGAAATTTGATTGTGGTCTCATACTTAGGGTTTATGAAGCACTTTATTTCAAGGTGATACTGTGAAGAGTCTCTTGAGGAGTCTTCCCAAGATCTAATTTGAACAGTTTGGGTCAGACATCATTCATTCACTCCTTTAAGGGAAATACAGAAGTACAGAGAGGCATAAAGACAAATTTAGTTTAAGTGACAGATTTGTATCAGAACCCAAGCTTGTAGTCATAAGCTCTGTGGCATTTCAAAGGAGATTCCTCTGTCTTCGGCCTGGTTTATCATACAAATCTCATCACAATAGCTATGAATGTTGGTTTTAAAGGCTGCATTTTTAAAAGAGTGATTCAATGAAGGATTTTATAGAAATGAAGGTTCAAGGTGATAAGAATCAAGTACTCCTAAGTTTCAAGGAGAATGGGGTCCATTTTCACTAAACATCCTTCCTGTGTTCTGGCTGTTGAATAACCAAGAGTTGTGACCTAAGAGAAGCCATTTATTTTAGTTATTAATGACAGGGTATTCTCATCATCCAAAATACAAAAAATTATGGCTTCAAAGGGAAAGTATTAAAGTTCTGGAAGAGCAAGTACCCTTAATAACAACATCTAGTTCTAACCTAATAGTGGGGCAAATGATGGTGTTTGTTTATTTATTAAGAGTAATCTTTCCCATCATTTTTGGGACTAACAACTTCTTTTCCTTTGGAAACTATTCTTTCCTTATGGGGTCTCAGGAAGAATGTTAACCAAGGCAGCCTTCCTCCTTTGGCCAAAAGCCTGGCCCCTGACCCAGGACCAATCTGTCCTCTGGCTCCCTCTACTGTGATTTAGAGGAGGTGACATAAAGGAGGCGGCGCTGACTCTCCAGGCCTGCACCTGCTTATTAAAATCTTGCTGCCTGGACTCTGGGTGCCGGCCTGGTGTCTGCGTTTCCTGAGGCCCAGCTCCTCTGCTTTTCCTGGACTCCATAACCTCATGTCCTTCTGAAAAATAACCTTTTGCTTAAGGCAGCCAGATTCAGTTGGTTTCCATTACTTCCAACAAAAGAACCCCATCTGATAAACGAGACTAAACAAATAGAAATTTAGGCAGAGATAATGAGTACATGTAGACAGTGAATTCCAGGACAGTCCTCAGCTCTCCACTTACCTATCAGCTGTGGGCTTATGTGAAACAGCTGTGACTAAAACTTGGATGATACTGAGTTGGCTTAAATTTTTTGATGAATATGTTATATACTATCACTTAATTAAAACTGATAGAAAAGAAATAGATTAATTATTAGGTCACTGGTCTGACCTTAGGTAAACCTAGTACTATATCTAGAAAAGTAATAAATAGCCAGTTTTACATCACTAAGAAACTTATAAAAATCTAGTGGTCATGGTGGGATCACACCTACGGTCCATCTTAGAAGGGTATAGGTGAAACTTACTAATTGTAGAATATCAATGTCTTAACACAATTAACTAAGAAAATGCCATGAAGGCTATGTTAACCAGTTTGATGAAACTATTTCAGATTGTATGTGAAACCAGCACATTGTACCCATGATTGCATTAATATACACAGCTATGATTTAATATAAAAAAAAATCTAGTGGTCAGCTGAGAAAAATTAAGGTTGAGACTGTACTTGGTTCTAAAATTGCTAGGTCACTGTCCATGTGTATACACAGAAATTTCCACGGCCAGACGGGTAACACTGCAAATATAACCCACAGATGAAACCCAGAACAAAACTGCTGGCACCCGGAGCATTCTTGCAGGGAATCCCTTAAGATTTATGACCCTGAGCAGTATTCCCAGCATATTCACGAACACAGTAGGATTCTTGATTGGGTTCCAATTTTAGCCACAATTCTTTCAAATGCATATTTATTTATTTTATTTTTTTATTTTTTCAAATGCATATTAAGAAGACGGTTTATAATTGATAGCCAATTTTTTAGACCAAGTACAGCCCCTGAAAAATACTATGAGAGACTAAGAAAGAATGTGGCGTCTTCCAGGTATATATAAAATAAGAACCTTCTTCATTTTAAGTTAAGTCAATTATAACATGACTGATAAGAGTGCTGTCACATATACACATATTTT
This sequence comes from Perodicticus potto, assembly GCA_963574655.1. Taxonomy (NCBI): domain Eukaryota; kingdom Metazoa; phylum Chordata; class Mammalia; order Primates; family Lorisidae; genus Perodicticus; species Perodicticus potto. Next base: position 13,069 of record CAUYRH010049405.1, on the reverse strand, counting down.
TCATATGAGAACATAGTTCTTTCTGCATTATTCATATATGACTCCTCACAACCCCCCTTCTTTGTGTTGCATTAAGACATAACCATTATTTTAAAGTTCTGCATGTTTAATAGGAGGGATTTGCAATGGAGAATAACTCATGTTACACAATTTAAAACTTTAAGGAGTAGTAGGGTATGTAGCTTTCCCTATGTACAGGATAATTTCAGATTGTATGAATTTTAAATTTCCTTCACTGGATAAAACCAACCTGATTATATGAAAAATATGCTACACATCCCAGAAATACACACTAGTATGAACAGTATCTCTTGGTCATGTTATAATGAGGTAATATGACACATATTTATTCTATGATAGTGCCACACCTGGCTACAGGCCCGGGAAGGTGCCAGCAAACAACACAGAAATGGACATGTCCCATCAGTTCATATATCAGGTTTTCAGGGCAACACTGACGTAGTCCTTGAGTGCAGGTTGGAAAACACAAAATACTTGTGGTCTTCTAAAAAAAACAAGCCTCAGAAATGGTGACCTTTATGGCTCAGCAGGATCCTATAGTCCTAATTCTCCTATAATTATGGAAATAATTACAGAAAATGACCTACTTTAATTTTTTCCCCTAAAATCATCTTTATTGTGACTAAAGCTATACTAGAGACAAAGTCAGCTGATTCCAACAGGAATGGAAAACACTTTTTCAATAAACATTTTCTTGTGAAATTCTGGGTAACAGAGAATTTAAGAAAAGGGGACTAAAATATTTCTTTTGAGATAGTCTCACTCCATTTTCCTGGCTAGAGTGCTGTGATATCATAGCTTACAACCACCTCAAACTCTTGGGCTCATGAGATCATCTTGGTCTCAGTCTCCCAAGTAACCACAACTACAAGTGGCTGCCCCAACACCTGGCTAGTTTTTCTGTTTTTAGTAGAGATGAGGTCTCACTCTTGCTTAGGCTGGTCTTAAACTCCTGAGCTCAAGCAGTCCACCTGCCTCAGTCTCCCAGAGCGCTAGGATTACAGGTGTGAGCCACCATGCCAGGCCTCGAGACCAAAGTATTTACTAAGGTCACTTTGGAAGATGGGACGCAAGTTTAAAGTATACATCGTTGTCACCAAGCTAAATTTGAGGAGGGAGTTGGACTAATAAAAGAACTTAATAGCTGACACTGCATTGTAACATAAGGAAAAGTTGTGAATTTGGAAGGATTTAAAATATAGCGTCACACCCTGGAGGCATTTTTTTGTTTGTTTGTTTGTAATTTAGTACATATACAGAGAACTTGCAAACAGGTTCATGATTAGATCAACCATGTTACTCCAAACCTGTTTTCAAACATTGGAGAGAAAATGCTTCAAAATCAAAACTAAAGGCAGCCTCCTGGATTTTATTTGCCAATACCTATGGATTAAAAAACCCATAAGGCCAGCCATTCTAGGAACTGGAATTTTTCACAAGTTAAAGTCCACACGAGATATCATAATTTTTGCTCTTTGAGTCAAGAAGCAAAGCAGTGGAATGCTTTGGTAATTGACATAACATGATCAATATTGTCTATAAATAATGAGCATGCAAAGTTCCACAAGACGATTAGTAAACACTTTGGCAAGAAAGAAAGTACCACACATTGGCATGAGCAGCGATGTCTTCATTAAGCCTCTCCTGTTTCTCCTTGCTCTCCCATCACATCAATCTAACAGGAATTTCCTAGGCAAAAGCCTTCTGCTGAGCTCATAATGAATTAAATATTCATCTTATTTAATCTTTAGCATTCCTCTCATTCTCTACACAAGTAGACAACTGCCACATGGTAGAAAGACTGTAGACAGGTGTGCAGAGTTTGGATTTATGCCCATGTTTTTCATGGAACATTTTTGTCCTTGGCCCACCAATTCTACATTTATAGTGTGAGACTCATCTGAACTTGGCGATGCTTACATTTCCTTTACAGATCTGAAGTTGGTAATTTGGAAATGCTCTGTTCTTCTCTAGCGGGCTGCTTCTAGACCAGCTTTCTTAGAGGTTTCCAATATCAACAACTTCAGGGCCTTCCTCTATTAAGGAAAAAAAGATTTAAATAGGAAGGAATTTTCTTAGTTTTATGACAAACACCCTCCAAATTATGTCCCTCAAAAGACTCCATGAAATCATGCCTAACATTTGCAACTGTACGCATACAAATGTTTAAGTTCACGGTGGCATTGTACATATCCAACAGGAAAACACTGACGTGTGAAAAAACTCTTCCTGCCCTCTACAAAAATTTGTGACCAAGAACATTTTCACAGCCAAGTGAGAAATGTGATTCACACCTAGAATGCATCATAATTTGCATGGAGACTCCATTAACACTGCAGCTTTTTATGTATATAGCTACATAAAATCTCAGGCTTGCTGGAAAGAAATAAATCATAATTGAGACTGGCAATGGCAGCAAACAATTGGTTAGAAAAAATTACTTCTATTTTACTGATGACAATTTCTATTAATAGTACTTTATTTCCTGTGTTATCATATAAATACATTCATAAAAGTTTCTATTATGTGACAACCAATATCACTGTTACACAAAAGCCCTGGATGGATGTTTTAGGCACATGTCATAACCACCACCACCACCATCACCCAACAACATATGCCAAAGTACTTTAAAACTTCAAAAATGGAGCAGGGTGGAGCAAAAAGTAGGGAGGAGAGAGGAAGGCATAAAATATAAGCATATTTAAAGGCATATATCTTCAGAAGCCTTACAGGGATCCTGGAAAATTTTGGACTCTTAAGTCAACTTCAATGTTCAGTTCCCAGATATTCCTCCCCAAGCCTCTCCCTGTCCTGGCCTACACATAAATTCCAGATTTCTATTATATCTTCAAGAATGAAACAGCTGAGTACGACTTGGAAACAGTCACTCTCCTGTGGATTTGATATCAGAATATAATAGCTTCAATCAAAAAGATTTGTAAGGAATAAAACTCTATTTTTACATTGACTGCCTAATAATAAGTTTTCTACCTTTACCCCAAATGGAGGCAAAAAAATTTTTTTTCTGGCATGACTGTGTGCAAAGAAGAGTGGCAAATTCTCTTAAAAATGTTTACAAAGTGAAGGGTAGCTGAATCTGCCACTCCAAAATATGCCATAATATGACATAAAAATTATTATGAGCTGAAGGCAATCAAAAAGAAGCAGACACAAGTAAATCTCTCTGCCCTCTCCCTTTCCATCAGGAAGGTCAAGACAATTCTCAGACAAGGACAACTCTCCGTATCAACCCTGAGAGGAATCTGCACAATAGTCTAATTACCTTTTACCCCCCATAATTTCCTCCTCATATTTATCTTCTCATGATTTGCTGTTCCTAAAAGCTCAGCGTCCTTTTCCTTTGGTCATTTCTCTAAACAATCACTGTTCTTTTGTTAAGATGCTATATAAGTCCAAGTCTACCCACCCCTCTGGGTAACTCATCTCTGGGTACTCCCATGTGTACGGAGTTGCACGTGTTAATGAACTTCCATTCATTCTTCCTTGTTAATTTGTCTTTGATTAGTCTGATTTACAGGGCCAGACATTAGTCTTAAAATGGCTAGGAGGAAAAGAGATTTTCCTGCCCCTACAATTATTATTGGACAAAGGAAGGCAATGGTGAAGGGAAGAAGAAAGGCTGACACGTGAAACAGAATGAAATTCACATAGCTGAACCCCAAAGGCTTCATCCATCCTCAAGTCAGCAAAAACTCCTCTAGAGTGGTGGAACAGAATGAAATTCACATAGCTGAACCCCAAAGGCTTCATGCATCCTCAAGTTAGCAAAAACTCCTCTAGAGTGGTGGAACTTCAGAGAGAGGCATTCTGATGGACCGAGTTTTTGTCTGGCCTCTCTTCTCACCTTTGATTAATTCAGTATTAAGTTGTACAATGATCTGATATTCTTTATTGGGGTGCTTATACATTCTGCAAGATGCTTCCATTGCCATTCTTGGAGTTAGCAGGTAGTCACAGCAAACCTGGCTCAATCCTAACATCTGTCATTAATCCTGGGCATTCTCATCTCCTCCCTTGATACCCACATAGTTATCACACTTTCTTTAAATTCCAGCAGACTTTGTTTGCCTTGAACAGACATTTTCCACATATTTCTTTAGCTTCAGAGGAAATATTGCCACATGAATGAGGCCACTGGATAGTATGCTACCTTTCATATCAACATTACACAAAGAAAGACTCAACTTAAAATTTTAAACCATTTTTATTCCATAAGAAACACTGATTTGGCAGCTCAACCACAGCCACAGACCTCCCCAATCCACCTGCTGTCATCATTACCTCTGCATACCTTAACAGTTTAAGATCAAGCCTCTTCATCTTTTACTGCACTTCACTTTATTTGCTTATTTGATGAACGACGTTTTGTAACTGACTGGAGTATTTGCTAAGCCAACTACACAAGATCACCATTCCCTAATTGTCACCTGCAGTGTTTTCGGATCTCGCTCAAGCCAGAGAGCCAAACTAACACTGAACTTGACATCTAATCCTATAAATTCTCCCCAACTTCTACTTCACAGAGGGCAACTATCACTTTCCCTTCTTTGTCACTGCTAGCATGAGTATTTAAATTTCCTGAATTTTCAGAGGCAATATTTCACAAAGAAATAACAGTTATTTATCACTTCACTAGAAGTAGATGCTGGGTGATTCATGGGGCTGCTCCCTAGCTAGGTGATTTATTTCCATACACCAGTCTATATTTATTCCTAGTATTTACCAAAGGAAGATTCAAGGTAGCATATATCATAGAAATTTTAGCTAAGTCATGACCAAATAAAGTACATGTATGCGCCTAACTACAGTCAATTTAGAAATGTCTCCAGGTCTTTGTAGAATGCTTCAATCCATAAAGGAAGCAATAGCTCAACTTGGCTTTTCCTACTAATTTGAGGTCTTTACTCAAAAGCCTTCTTCTCGGGGATGAACTTTCCAACAGCCTTCTTCCTTCCTTCATATTTTCTCTCTTCTATCCCCTCTTAGACTGCTCTTAAATAGAGTTGATAACTACTCTCGCAGAACACTGGACCACAAATATATCTCCTTAAAGCATTATCCACATTGCATCATATATTCTATGTGTATTTGTGTGATACCACATAATATATGTGTGTGTGTGCGATGTTACGTACACACACATAAATTTTCCCTACGAGACAGCCCCCTTCAGGACTGAAATCATGTTTTATTTATCTTTCCAATCTAGTGCTTTTACAGAGCCTGGGACTGTAAATAAATGTTGCTAAATAAATAAAAGTTGAATTTTCTCAAGGCTAGTAGGAAAAATTATTTTTGTTTTTCATGGGTTACTTCTCTGGAGATAAAAGCAGTTTAAACTTACTAACCAAATAACATGCTATGAATTATGTAGGAACAAGTGATCATTACTCCAATACTTCAAAAGGAAAAGTAAAGAAAACGTGTTCTTTACTCACTGTTGCACATTGGGCCATTGAGAACTAAGTTGTAGAAGGTGGATCACGAAACTGACAATTTTGTACTTTATCCATTAGCTCGGGTTGCTCATTTGAGCATCTCACATTCTCTAGAGGTAATGAAGTTTCTTTAGTACAATATGCCTTGTAATGAGAAGGAATATAAATTCCATGCAGTCAAGAATGAACCTGATTCCTTTCTTTCCTTTTATGTAATGACCATCAGCATTATTATTCCCTTAGCTTTCCCAGTTTGCCAGGAGATAATATGCTTTAGCAACTGTGAGAGGGCAGGAAAGATGCCCCAGCTTTAGGCAGTGTGTAAGCAAAGGACCGCATCCTCTGAGCTCCATTTCCCCTCTGTGAAAAAGAAAAGCATAATATTTAACAACATCGCCAAGCTATTGTGAGGGCTAATTAGATTTAAAGGGGAAAGGGAGGCAAGCTGATTAGGCACTATTCAAATTCAAAGTGTCATTATTTTGTGTCTAAAAATAATCCTGATGTAGGAATAAAATTAATTTGGGAAGCTCAATCTTTGGTAATCATCTTTCCATACTTAAAAAAAAAAAGTTTTTAATCAAAATCCCATTCTAAGCACGAGTCAATGAAGTAAAATGAAGATCTATGGATTTTTATTTGTCTTTGAAAAAAAACCGCCACAGTTCCATTTCTTTCTTTTCTGTTCTTTTTTAAATGATGCATCATGTGTTGAAAATTTATTTTATGAAATGGAGTAGTGTAAATAAATACATATTTTGAATCTACATTAATTTATTTTTTTTTCACATGAAACATATCAGTTGCATCTCTAAGATTCAATAATCAATGTTTTGTGGTTGAAGTAACTTTTCAGGTTGTTTCTGCTAAGTTCCATCTACAGTTTTGTTCAAGAACTCGTCAGTTAAAGAAGATCTTAGTATTCTCTGAATTGAAAAAAATGTCCTGGATATTTAAGGCTAAGGCCAGTAAAACATTACTGAAATAGTAATCATCACAGTTAATATAATAGATAAATTAATTATGAAAATCTTCAAGTGAAGTTGAAGCTGGTACCTGGGAAAAATCTGGTCAATATCTTGGAAAAAAGGAAAATCTTTTCAAAAAGGTGAAAAGTTGCTAAGCCTGAGAAATTAGATCATTTTGGGTAAGAAAAAATGTTGTACTCAAGAGTTTCTGGTGAGTGAAGAGTTTGGGCTGCAAGGGAATTCTATTAATAAGTTTTAGAACTTGGCAGAGTGAAGGGACACTGCATAGTCAGTTCAGAGAAACATGTTCACTACAGAGGGTAGGACTGTGTTGATTTTAAGGCACACTCTATTAGCGCTTCCCGTAAGATTTACAATACTCATAATTTAGACTGCATACTCACCAAGCAAACTTTTGATTATTCATTCGATTTCCTCGGACCCTTGATACTGGGGATGGATGTACCCTGTGGGCAGATGAGTAAACGAATCATTGAGAAAGCATAGCCTCAATCACAAATGAACAACAATGGCAGGTTTTGTAAATATTCTCTTGCAGATTTGCTTTAAATCCCCAAAAACTTTATCACCTCTTATTAAGTAATGCAATTAAATTCCCTTATCTGCAAATCTGCAGGGTTTTTTCTTTTCTTTTTTCTTTTTCTCTTATCTACCTTTAAGATACCAAGAGTTTGTTACAGTGGTCGCTCTGCAGACACCCAGAAGCAGGATGACTGGGTTTTACAGAGTGGTACACTCATTCAGTCCAACCAAAAGTTGCTGAATACCCAAGCCTTGCTGGGTAGAAGGTGAGGTGAGGTGTCCTGACCTCAAGGAGTCTCCTTTGTACCTGCTCCCACCAGGAGACAGGGTTTACAAAGAAACAGTCTAAATGCCGGTTCCTTCTGTCAACTTTTAGATTTAAAACTTTAGAGACCAAGACGAATTTATCCAAGTGTCCAGGGACAGAATCTGTGGGAATGGGTGGGGTAGGCCAGGCTGCTGAACAGGTCCTTCTGAGGGAAAACCGTGCTGTACAGCTGAGCTCTGTGGAAGGCAAGGTCACTTCAAAAGTTTGACCAGATAAAGGGAAGTGAAGAACATATGGCTGTACTTCAGAAATAGAATGACCCACTGAAGACAGTTTAAGGCTTCCAGGAACTGCTAGTCTCTTCCCATGAGACACTGGTCCTAAACCTCCACCTCTTTGTGGGTCACTCCCTGGCAGACACCACGCCCTCCTTCCGGTTTCTCAGCAGCCATGCTCTCTCTGCTCTCTCTCTCTCTCTGTACCAGGCTTGTGAGACCTAGGTAGTCTTTCAACTTCTGTTATCTTCACTGTTTATACTTCATACGTTCCCCTTCTTTGCAAGAAGAAAAATAAAGAAAATAGGGATTTAAAACTGCTCTTAAAGTCCCGAGAGAGCCAGCAGGTCCAGGGTTCATTAGAACTTCCGGTCTCCATAGTTACTCAGCCAGTGAAAATCATTCCACAACAGATGAGCCAGGTCCAGCCCTGCCCAAGGCCAACTGCCGTCTTTCCCTAAACCCAGAGCCAGACTGCACTTTGCACCAGGAAGGCTTATTTCTTCCAGCATCCCTTATTAACATTCTTTTCTTCACAGCGCTTCTCAATGGCTGCTGCAGCTGAGCTGCTCAGCACAGATTTTCTGCTCGGCATGGGGGAGGGGGTGTTAATTATGCAGAAAGATGGAGAGCGGCCAGACAGCCCCTCTGGTGAACTGTCTCATTCAAGCACAGCCCACTTCCTGCTGTTGTGCAGCTACAAGAATCACCTGTTGGTCTTGGCATCCTGCCAGACTGGGGCCTAGCGGAAACGACAGACTCAGCTAGAAAGGAGAGCTAGCTCCTTTCCAGTGCCCCAAATTGGACAGAGAGGAAAAAATGCAATAAAGATGCATTAGAATTATATAGAAGGTAGCAAGACTAATTTTTCCCCGTTTTTTCTCCTTTTTTTTTTTTCCTGTCTGCTTGAAACAGAGTCCTCAAAATGGACATTTGAGCTAAAAAATGTTTCCCCAGTTGAAGCCCCCTGACCTAAGGGGAATGCAGGAAGTCTGCTGAAACTTTCACTGTACCCACTCTGGGATACCAGAGTCCTAGCTGCATAAATAAAGTTTTAAGGAGTAATTAGCCCCGAATACTAGCAGTTCTTTAATCTACTCTATATCCTTTAAACACACTTACCTTTTATTGGCCCCTCCTTAACCCTAACAGTCCAAAGAAATGATTTCATAATGATAATTCCACCAGGTGAAGTTTAATGTAAGATAAATTCTCTTATTAATACTGTTTCATTCACCCATAGATTTAATTCTGTAAGTTTGTTCTATAATGTCTTAGCAGTTTTGGAAAAAGAATTCCTTAGGAAGGTCTTTGGAAAAGAACTCCTGATTGTGTGTGTATATAACCAAATAATTAATTATATGGCTCCTTAAATTAAAAGGGTAAATGAGGAAAGCTTTATGTTCCTTTTCAAAGGAACAGACTGATAATCTGGACCTTACTTCACCCAGTAAAGTCGACCATAATAAGGCCTGTACTTCAGCTACACCCAACATCCCAAATTTTATTTCTTCAAAAAGGACATGTGGTATTTTTGTGAGCTCTGTCTTTAAACTGTGACACTCTTTTGCCATCTTCTTCTGCCTTGTTTCCCCAAATAGCAGCCAGGCAGGTAGCAAAGTCAAACCCCCAGTAGGAGAAACCACCACCTAATCTGCATGTCATGCATTATTCACGACCTCCTGATTCCTGCACCTGCATCCAGGCAGGAAGCTTGCAGGGAATGTTCATTATTCTTCCCTTAGCCTCACACAGGCTCCATTACTGCTAAGCCACTTTGTTCTGTAACTAAGGGTTTCAGGCCTTAGTACTAACTGCTGGATGTGGAAAAGAAAAACGCACTATGTTGAAGAAAAGGGCAATCTTGGTTGTTGTGTAACGTACTGAATCCTACAATGTGCTCTTCTGAGACTCACGATTTATGTCAGATGGAAATGCTCACATTTGGTGCTTTACATTACATAGAAAACAAGAGAGCTATACTGTTAAGGCCGTGTGTATCAATTGTTCTATTTATATGCACTTACTCATCTGGAGCAGAGAGCATGTTTATACTTTCATCCAACACAGGGCTTAATTTAGCTTTCTTGCTAAGCATGTGAGAACTTTTCAGAAGTCTTAATTCAAAAATGACTCTTCCTTCTCTGGCTGTAAACACCAAAGAATATCACCCTCAAATCTTGTATCTTAATGACTAACACTTATAGTTAATCAAGGGAATGTGACCACTCTGCTTTTCTGTATTTTTATTAACCTACCTGAATGCCACCTCTTGGTGGCTAGAGGTGGGATGTGAAACCTAAATCCCTACCACAAATTGTCAACCACTGATGAATGCTGGGGTAGGATACTGGTCCCACCTCTATAATCGGCACCACAGAAAATTATGCCAACTACTTAAGATGAAGTAGTTAGGAATGAATGGGTGGCGCCTGTGGCTCATCTCTCATGAGTAGAGCGCCATCCCCATATACTGAAGGTGGCAGGTTCAAACCCGGCCTCGGCTGAACTAAAAAACAGAAAAATAGCTGGGCGTTGTGGAGGGCGCCTGTAGTCCCAGCTACTTGGGAGGCTGAGACAAGAGAATCACCAAAGCCCAGGAGTTGGAGGTTGCTGTGAGCTGGGTGACGCCAGGGCACTCTACCGAGGGTGATAAAGTGAGACTCTGTCTCTACAAAAAAAAAGAATGAAAACTGTGTGACCAGCCTGCCTGGGATTGAATCCTAGATCTACCATTTACGAATGCTGTCATCTTTAGGCAAAGTTACTTAACCCGGTCGTGCCTCAGTTTCCTCATCTGTCCAATGGAGGTAGTAATGGTAACCCACCTCCTATGAATGTGAGGTTTAAATCAGTAAATAGCTATAAAATGTTCAGAACGGTGTTCAGTGTCCAGGAAGCAGTCAATACACGTTAGCTATTATCACTAGAAGTACTAATTGGTTTAGAAAGGATGGGAAGAAGGACCTGGAACATCTAGCTAATTGCAGGGGGCTAGAGATTATAAATGTGCCCTACAGGGCTTGCAGCTTCATACTAGGCTTACACAACTTTACTAAAGGCAAAACAACAAAGAGAAGATGAACCTAAAACCATCGTTATAAGGTACGGCTCACTCTTTGGAACCTCGTTTTCCTGTTCTTTATTATAATAAAGATGTATTTTTTTTCACTAAACTGTATACTATTCAGTTGTTCCTCATTCAACAACAGGATGGTAGTCATAGTGATGCCAACTTACTCCCATTTACTCAGCCCTTACTATATACGCCTGGCACCATGCTCAGTAATTTAGATAGTTCATCTTAATTCATCCTTGTATCATTATTGTTCACATTTTATCTTTGAGAACACAGTCTTAGAAGACTTATGTAACTTGACAGGGGTGCACATCTAATGCAGAGCCAAGTCAGAACTTGAACAGAGGATGATGTAAGATTGTCGCCCACCATTTTTACACTCATATATATTCCCTACATCCTAACCCAGAAGATGCAATAAAATGAATTAGGACTAGGGGCTTTAATGGGAGATTAAGCATTTTTTTAAGTCCAATTGAACATTCTGTAAGTAGATGTGAAGTGGAAGTTATGGTTTTCTTGAACTAAAATTGGCACTGGACTAAATATTAAGCCTGTGGATACTTACAAGAAATACAGTCATATAATCTACTTTGTTCTCATGTTGTTTATGAAAATCTGTTATATTAGCATCTAATTCAAAATGACTCTGCCTCCTCTGGCTGTAAACACCACAGAACTTCACCCTCAAATCTTGTAGCTTAATGACTAACGCTTATATATCAAGGGAATGTGATCACTCTGTTTTTTCCTATTTTTATTAACCTACCTGAATATCACCTCCCGATGGTATTTCTATCTAAATACATAATGTGCAGCACATACATTTTAGAAAGTAGAAATGCATTCTAGCTATATCCAATCTAGTTTGTGTCCACACCCCACTGATGAAGTCACCCTGGTCACAGCCATCACTAGCTTTCACGCCATTAAAGCAAATGGCTAATTTTCAGCCTTCCACATCTCACATTCTCAGCAGTGATCGATGTGAAGGATCCCTCCATCCTGGAACAGCTTTCTTCCCTCAGCCTCTGTGACATTCTTCTGGCTTTTCTCATTTCTCTCTCCTCTGTTTGCCTTTTCTTTTAACCTCCTCTTCCCATTCTTTCCAACTCTAAATGTTGACATGGCCTTGGGGCCACTTTCCTATGACCTTCTCTCTCCCTTAATTACACTCACTCCCTAGCTCAAATAGTCTCCAATATAGCTGCCCTTACAGCCTAACCCCCATATAATTCTGACTATCAAATTGCTATCTCTGGCTCTTTTCTGAATACTTTCCCCCTCCCCTGGAGTGTGTGTGTGGGGTTCCCGTCCTTATCTCCTCAATCTCTTAAAGTGGTGGCATTCAGTCAGTTCCTCAGACCTCAAACCTTGGGGTAACACTTGAGTCCTTCGGTAGTCTCATGGCCTGTATGTGACAGAGTCTGTTTACTATTGAGAAAAATCACCACAAACTGTAAGTATAATGAGACTTTTAAATCATGAGATTTAAATCAATGAGACCTAGAAAATCCTTTTGACAGAACATGACTCATTTATAAGATTAGATATTTTATATCAAGATTATTAGAAAACATTGTGTGTAAGTATTTTCTATTCTTAAGGACAGTTTTTCTATGTTATAATAATAAAATTATTAACCCATACTTTTATCTATGAATTGTGGCAATTATTCAAATTAATATATAATTTAACAACTCAGTTTACTATGTGTGTTGAAGAAAAGATTAATCTAGAAATAATTCCACAGTTATTATTAAATATCAGAATTTTCCTACGCAGAATCTTGAGAAAGACAGTTTAAAAAGTAATGTTTGGAATTGTTTCCTCCTTACACACAGTTGTATTAAACACAAGTTCTTATGATTATTCAGGGTAGTTCAGACCTTGTTTTAATATAAATACACTGCATGTGACCAAATAACAATGAGTGTGCTGTCAGTATTTAAGTTGTGGGCCCTTTTTATTCTCAAGTTTTTATCAATCCAGTGGTCAGATAACTATCAGCAATGCCATATAGTTTTTAAAAGTCTCATTATTCTTATCTCTCTCTCTCTCTCTCCCATGAAAAATCTGCACTAGAGTATTTTTAGGAAAGCAGGCTGAAGTTAAATACCATACAGAATTAATCTTGCAATCTTATTTTCCCTACTGTTTACCATAATTCTTATTCTAATTCCATAGATCCTAAAAGAGAGAGGTTAGAGTAAACTGTGTTAAAAACATACCATTTTGAAGGAAACATTTATTTCTGATAGGTAGCAACAGAATGAGGAATTTTTATTTATTTATTTTTTATATATTTTTTATTTTTTTAATACATGTATTTTATTATTCTTCATTACATTATTTCCCCCCCCACACCCGTCCGTGATAAGACAGAATTGATTTACAGAAAAGAATACAGAAAACACCAAAGCTCCTGGTAGTGGGAGAGATTTCAAGTAGGG
>CAUYRH010049404.1:0-18429 GCA_963574655.1 Perodicticus potto | reverse complement strand
ATGTACCACAATTTATTAATCCATTCATGGGTTGATGGGCACTTGGGCTTCTTCCATGACTTAGCAATTATGAATTGGGCTGCAATAAATATTCTGGTACAGATATATTTATTATGATGTGATTTTTGGTCTTCTGGGTATATACCTAGTAAAGGAATTATAGGATCAAATGGCAGGTCTATTTTTAAATCTCTATGAATTCTCCAAACATCCTTCCAAAAGGAATATATTAGTTTGCATTCCCACCAGCAATGTAGAAGTGTTCCCTTTTCTCCACATCCACGCCAGCATCTCTGGTTTCGGGATTTTGTTATGTGGGCTAATCTTACTGGAGTTAGATGATATCTCAAGGTAGTCAAAACTACCTTAATAGACATTTTTAAGAGCGATTTGGGGTTCACAGAAAAACTGAGTGGAAAGTGCAGAGTTCCCATGTACCCGGGTGGTCCCCAAACATCCCTAAACCCCCACTATCAACACACTCCGCCAGATGGGCACAACTGTTACAACAGAGGAACCTACCCTGGCAAGTGATTATCAGAATGTTACCTTATGAGGAGCATTAAAAATATGTACGTACAGGAGTGGGAACGTGGCTTTTATTCGTGCATGACAGAATTTAGTTTGTGAAGAAAGTTAAACTTGGCTCTAAAATGTATTTTTGGGGAAAGGTAAGCAAAATTATATATTTGGTCATTATACAAGTTCAGAAAAATATGCAGTGACACACATTTACTATTGTAATATCAGGCAGAATAATTTTGCTGCCCTAAAATCTTCTGTGTTCCAGCTCCTTCTGTCCTGAAACTTCAATTATTTTTTTTTCTGTTTTTTTTTCTCTTACAAACCTATATGTTTTACTCATTTAAGTTTGTGATATTTGAGTTTTCCACTAGAACATAATGAAATAAGTGAGTGACAAAATGTGGCAAGGAAGACAATACCTGGCATATCGTAAACTCTACTATCAGCCTGGTTCATGGATGGCAACAAAATGGAATCCAGTAATTTAACTGAATTCTCGTGTACTGATGGGTCAGCCAGACGGAGCCAAAGAGTTCTGCAGAGAAAACCATCTCACGGGAATTGTGGCCTAAGCATTGAATACGGGCAGCCCCGGAGGGAAAAGAAGGGATTTGGGGAGAACACATCCTTTGCCCCCTGTTTTCCCTCTCTGATAACATTACTGGGCATTCCAGTGTTTGTTTCCAAACAGAAGGTTAATGGTAAGGAAGCTTTTTGGAGCAGTGGAGGAACATCAACAAAGGCAAATTGGAAACATCTAGCACTGTAGTCAGTAAATATAGCGAAGGAATGCAAACACAGCTAACTTTATTTTCCTAGACGTGGAATTGTTAAGCTCAAGGAAATTTATGTGTTAATTAATATGAATACTGCAATATGGCCTTGTAAAAACAGCCAACTGAATACTATCACGATCTCACCAACCATGTACAGCCTACTGATCTTCCCTACACAGCTAACCTTGTCATCAAAGGATTTTTTTTTTGCATTGTATTTGTTTCCTATAAATTACCACAAAAAAATAAAGATTCTGCAGAAGCGCTCTCCAACAATGATAAATGAGAATTAGAATATAAACACACTACTTTCTCATCCCTCAAGCAAACTACTTTTAGATATGATCTAAACCACCTCCTAGAAGTCCCCACCGGTCTGAGGCTCTATTGTTGAGAACAGCAATGTCGTTATTTGAACAAACTGTATGGATTTCCTGTTCTCTGCATTTCACTCACCCTTTTCCTTTAGTTCCTTTTCAAATTTCTCCCAAATTCCACTTCAATCTTTTGTTTCCAGACATGCTTTTGTGGGAATCCAATGTAGAATATATTCATAATAGCAAGAGGAAAAATTCTCAATTGAAAATACATGTTGTGTGGAGCCTTGAACTCTTGAGCAGGATGAGTTAATAGCCAAATATTTAAATTTCCTTAAGTGATTGTATTTGCGTTTTCCTGACATGCCTGCATGTGTGTGTGTGAGTAAGAGAAGGGCAGATTTTGAGAATTACTTACACAATGTTTTATATGTTTACATTTACAGGTATGGTGATGTAAAATAAGAAATGTGAAATTCGGGGCTCCTGACTCAGAGCTCCAGAACAAGAGAGTTTCTTCTCATCTGACCCCACTGTGACTTTCCTACTAGATTAAGAAAGTTACATTAGTTCCGAATTTCTAAAAAAAGAAGAAGATACATATTTTCCTCCTAAAACAAACTTACATCTCTGAAATTCACTTTTTTGGATTATTTAAAACTAAAAAGAAAATTACATTTGAAGTACAAATGTTAAAGCTTTGTTCATTAACACTTTGTAAAGAAATACAATCTTGATGAGTCTGAGATATATTTTCTTAGGAATCAGTCAACTAGATAATCTCTTAACATTTTTCTTAGTTAAATTTATACTCATGTTTTCAAATTATTGTATAAAGGCTGCTATAAAAATATATTTAAAAATACCAAAATATGCATTTGCTATATAACATACAGTATATAAAAAAAGTTATGTGCACATGGTATTACTTTATATAGAGTGTTACAAATTTAAATCAATAGCCCCATATCTTAAATAAAATTATGTTTAATTGTCAAAAATAATTACATTAATATGATTAAAAAGATGACTGCAGCATTATACCAATACACAATGCTTTATATTTTAAATCATTTCTTTTTCAGTCATTCATCTATATCTTTATTAACTATTATTATCATTTTTCAATGAATTAGCATTTAAAATTGGTTTACCTAGTAACTTATATTGTTTTATTGCCATAGAAATAAAATAATAAAATAATGCAAATCTAAATGTAGTATGTAGAAATTCTCTAGCCTATTGCCCTATTCAATTAAAGAATTGTTGACAATTTAAATTGAAATCTATCATTAATTAAATAGAAATTTTATCTCTAAGGTAGTAGAACATTGAGAAACTGTCTTTAATCAAACAACCAAAAGCAGGTTTTTTTTTTTCCAAACTATTGTTCATCAGATCAAAGAGACTTGATACATCTTTGATTAAAGACAGAATAGTTCTTCGAAGATAACTAGTTTACCTTTTGAAGATTTTTTTAAACTCATAAAATAAGTTAATAATTAAAGAAGTCTGGATGACAAGTATCAATTCTTCATAAAAAAAGATGCTTAAAATACGAACAGCATTAAAAATATATAAGTATAGGAGTGTGAACTTGACTTTTATTTGTGCATGATACGATAATGAAAAGAGTGAACTTGACTCTGAAGTGTATTTGGGGGAGGTAAAGCAAAAAGTATTTTCTTCATATAACACTTTCTCTTTCTGAATATTTAATACTTATTTTCTTCACTTCAATATTTTCTGTCTTCTAGTCTTCAAAAAATTAATGAATGGACAGTAGATGTTGAACATATGATCACATGTATTTGGAGACATATGTATTCAATTAAGTATAAACACATCTAAATATGTTGATGCGTTTACTCAGATTATTCTTCCTATACTTAAGTGAGCTACGAATGAAGTATTTTTTGAGAAGTCAGTTATTTCTAACAGAAAGTCTGTGATTTAGATAATAATTATTTTAGATACCCTGTACCCATGATTTGATCTAATCACTAACCAGTGTGATTGACAACATGGAAACAGTAATAGATTATAGAAGGGGTGACAGTGGGTACACTTGTCTCAGTTCTTAAGGAAATGATTTCATATTTTCCACATTGAATATAATTATGGCTGTGGGTTTGTCATATGTGGCTTTTATAATGTCTGTTGTCTGCTTTCTTAGACCAATATATTGTATTTCTTATAATTCTTAGTTTGGACTATACTAAGATGAGTACTGACAGTAAACACGATCATGCTAGCTTAGCTGGTATTCTTCATAGAAATTTAGTTACACCCAGAGATTATAGAAACCATCATGACTTATAGAGCAGTAGTATATTTGGTTTCCAAAGACTATATCATAGAGTAGAACTATTGTTAAAGATGTTAAATTGTCATTTAAGTTACAGCCTTATTTTTTAATATAGTGACAACTTAAAAAATGAAAATTTGTAATATTTGATTGTTAGCCTGAAAGCCTTAAAGTAAGCTAGATAGATACAGATATGAAAAAAGATATGGATATAAATAAGAATACATGTTGCTATAGATACATATAGTGATATGGATAGATAGATAGATAGAGTGATACAGACAGATACCAGAAGGAAACTTTGAATTTTAAAATCCTTATAATAATTTAATTAAGCAAGTTTCATTTCCATTAATTCACTTAAAATATAAACAATTAAAAATTAAATATCTCAAGGATAATTTATTAAAGTCCCATTTCTATTATTTCTGTATGATGAATAGTCAATTTCTGCCTTGATTGGTTTTAATATAGCCTTGGTTTGGTGCAATATAAACTACTCGAAAGCAGAGAACATTAAGTAGATGACATATTGAGGTTATTATCAGAATTGATAAGTTATATGTTATAATTATTTCTATGTAATTACTGAGTTGACTTGAACATTTTCACTTTTATCTGGTTAGTATACTTAAAGTGACAACTACTGCTAGAAATTCATATGAAGGCTATGTCAGACAGCAGGTTTTTAAAAATCTACCTACAAAAATGATGCTCTCCATATGGGGCCTTCCTCTACCATTATTTCTCATTCATTGATAGTGCCTACGAGAAAAGAACCCTAAAAGAAAGACTTGGCCTCAGCCTATTGATTCATGATATTATACTGCACAAACGTTATACTAGCTTTAGCTGTACGTTTCTTATGTTGAAGCTAAATATGTATAGGACCTAGCAATTTATGTTTCATGTATGAGGCCAAATAATTTGATTAATTTGAGTCCTTGATCCAATTAATATCTAAACAATAATCAGACATCAGGAGGATTTTTTACATATGGGTAGGACTGCAGAAACACTTTTTGTCTTTCTAAAACCTTCATAAATGGCGATAATGTTTCATTTGAAGGCCACGGGATCCTTTTTAAATAGAAGGACCTAGATGCATTTGCTTTGGAACATTTGAATATATTTGTTTTGTGAAAGACTTGTGTTTTAGCCCCTCTCTCAGTTTCTAAAATCTTCATTATGCCTACTCAGTTTTTTGAGAAAGAGATAATAATTCATTTCTCTATCAAAAAAGATTTACTTTTCCATTTTTTTAAATTGTGCAGATAAACTGTATCTGTGGTATTTACAGGTACTAATACAATCAGAATGAAACATTGACAATGATGATTGCAAAAGTAGAATACCAGGTGCTAATGATTTTTTTTACTTTCTTTAAAAAATAACAGAAAGATTACAGAATTGTCTAAAGATTTTCATTCTTCCAAATTTTGTTTTTCCTTTTCCTTCTTACTACACAGCCCATCTGTGGAGTCAGGGCTTTGCCTAATAAATACGGGAAAGGGGCAGGTGTGAATCTGTAGACTGGAAACTCAGAGAGGAAAAGATTGATGTGCTGATTTGTTTTTGTATACCTGCCCAAAAGCTGAGGGATGGATGTAATCTAATGATCATAAATAATCGACACGCTCATCAGCTGGGCTGGGAAAGGGAAGGGCGGCAGGCTCCATCAGAGGAGGGCGGCCAGCTGTTGCTGCTTCCACTGAGCAGAATTAGAGTACGGCGTTTTCCAAACCATCCAAGAAGGGCTGGGAAGGACATTGAGTATCTGTCTCTTCCTTATGTTTAAGTCAAACAAAATCAAACTTTTTCCCTCCACACATTTACAGTAGCAGGGAAAACACCGCAGGCTGTTCAGACACCCGGCAGCACCTTCCCCGTTCTATTTTAAGAGCTTTCATGAGTCTTTGATGTTTTCTCCTTTTCTAGTGGCAAGAAATGCTGAACCAAACTTCCTTCTTCCTTCCCAGGATGGTAAATGACAAATCATTCACAGTCATATCAATTATAAAGACTGACGAGAATCTCTGTTAATGACTTGGGTTATCCTTAGTTATCTTGGTATCAAATAACACAAACACTTGTAGACCTTTGGAAATGATGTGTTCAGTTGTTGCGTATAAAGCTCTTCACATAACTTCCACCTGTGTTTCCCTGGCTTGCCATGACAACAAATACTGGAAGTTGTTAAGGTGTATAACATTATACATATTACCAATTAGCAGCAACTCCAGAGAAAACAAGTCATACAAGTAATTAGTGAGAAAGAAAGTTTCCATCAGGTCTACGTACTATTTCACTTTCTTCAATATGATACAGTTTTTTATCTATGCTAAGCATTTATTCGTTTTACTACGGACTGTTGTTTTTCTTTATAAATGACAATGAATGTCACGTTTATCCTTTCAGATAATTAAAGGTCTCTCAGAAAAGACCTGTATACTATGATTTAGACTTACATTTACATATTCATAAACACTTCATTGACAAGTGGTAACCTGTTTCTGCTTTCAAATAAAATTCAATTTCCATGTTGACTACCTACAAACACTTGAAATACATTAACAACATATTAACGTGTATTGAAACACACATTTATACCTGTTTCAGACAAGCTACTGAAATTGGTCACTTTTGAACAACCCATAAAGAAACTAAGTTGCAATCAAAAAGTACTCGTTGTAATGCTTCAGTAGACTAAATGCATCCTATTAAGGTAATGATTTTAGCTAGGAGGCTTGGCTTCCCCTTGTTAGTAAAATGTCAGGAGCATAGAGGGAAATAGATCATCGAATATATATTTGGATCAAAGAGAAACTGTAACTTTGAAAGTCATACAACTTCAAAAGGAAACCTTGCTCTATCTCTATGGTCTGTCTTTGTTGTTTAAGTAAATGATAGTCTTGAAAGGCAGAATTTATTTACAAAAATAATAAAATGGCCAGGAATTATTTATTAGAGAGAACAGAAATTTCCTTTGTTTCTAAATATTTCAAGCAGGTGGCAATGTACATTAGTGGTTCAAAGAGAGGTGGAGTGCTACAGCTGGGTGTTATTTACTCATTCATTCATTTGTGGAGCACACAGAACATTCTACTTTGTAGAGGTCTAATTTCATGAAATTTACAGAAATGTCTTTTGGTTGACATTGTAGGCTGCTGATTAAGGTTTTGATTTAATGAACTCTAAAAACATAATTCTTGCCAGGCGCAGTATCACACCTGTAATCGTGTGAACCCAGCACTCTGGGAGGCAGAGGCAGGTGGATTTCTTAAGCTCAGGAGTTTGAGACCAGCCTGAGCAAGAGCAAGACCCTTTTCTAAAAATAGAAAAAGTAGCCAAGCATGGTGGTGGAAGCTTTAGTCCCAGCTACTCTGGAGGCTGAGGCAGGGGGATCGCTTGAACCTAAGAGTCTGAGGTTGCTCTGAGCTAGGCTAATGCCATAGCACTCTACCCAGGATGACAGAGGGATACTCTGTCTCAAAGTAATAATAATAATAATTCTTTTTAGACATTAAAATATAATTAACAATTATGACTTTGGATTTAACGAATATCTGGTTTCCAATAAAGCCAACCATGTTCACATGTTCTAAATGTATTTTGTGTCATTAGGGAGTTTCGGAATGGGTAGTACATTCTATATGCACAGGTAGGCTCCATCTGCACAGGCGTTCACATATTGAAAAGAAAATCTTCCAGTGACCGTCTAGCCTTTGGGACACAAATTTCCCCAGTCACATAGAATACCACAGATGTAGAAATTGTTACGAGTTTGCTTATGTATTAATCCTGCAATTGTTATTCCTCTCTCCACCCCAGATGGTATGGACTTTGTTCTTGGCAAGTTATAATTTTGATAGCAATTAAATAATTACATAGACAACACTGTATGGCATTGTTCACATTCTGAGTATCACAGTGTTATCATTTAACTTACTTAATCTAGTGAAGAAATGTATCTCATGATTTTTAACTCCCAATTAATCATTTAGAATAAGAAAATCATTTCTTTAAAATTATTTCTATTTATTTTTTCTATGATCTACCAGCAAAATCAGTCCCTGGTTACGTTTATAATATGGTATTTATTTATTCATTCATTCATGTATTTATTTATTAATTTTGGAGACAGACTCTCATTTTGTCCCACTGGGTAGAGTGTCATGGCGTGAGCTCACAGCAACCTCAAACTCCTGGGTTCAAGCAATCCTCTTGCCTCAGCCTCCTGGGTAGCTGAGACTACAGGCGCCCACCAGCACACCTGGTTAGTTTTTCTATTGGTAGAGATGGAGTCTCACGCTTACTCAGTCTGGTCTTGAAAGTCTGAGCTAGAGCAATCTTCCTGCTTCTGCTTATTTTTAAATGTTATAGATTAGAGGGAAGGCAGGTGAGAGGGGGGTGAGTGTGCTCCCACCTGGGGTACAATGTAAGGGTATATGGCACAGCTGGGTGTGGGACACAACTACAAGAGGGACTCTATCTAATAAATGGAAATATTATAACCTAATTGCTTGTATCCTTACATTAATCTGAAAAGTGAATAAATAAATAAATGTTATAGGTGCATAATAGCTGTGCATTTTTGTGTGGTACAAGTGATATTTTGATGCACGCTTACGATGTATAATGATAACATCAGGGTAACGGGTACATTTATCATCTCAAAGATACACCATTTCTTTGTGTTGAAAATAATTTAATTCCATTCCTCTAGTTATTTCAAAATATACAATGACTTATTGTTAGCTATAGACAACAATTAGGTATGATTGACAAAATAGTCACCTGAAAATAATCTACCGAACACTAGATGTTACTCCTTCTGTCTAACTGTGTATTTGTACCCATGAACCGACCTGTCTTTATCCTCGTCCACACTGCCCTTCCCAGCCTCTGGGGGGCATCTGACTTTTTTAAAATCTCATTTAAACTTATAGTTAAACTTCCGTGGCAACTTAAATTATGGTGATCCAAAAAAAAAAAAAAAAAGTAAGAAAAATAATATAATTACTGTGCTTTGAAGTTGTTTTGAAAATAATTTCATCAATGATCTTAAAATTTTTTTGGAGTACACCTCTCATGGCACACCAGTTAAAACTCACTGCTCTCCCTAAATAAGATCTACGTTTGTATCTCCCAAATATGAGCAGGAACACACGCTGTTTGTCTTTCTGTCTAGTTTATTCGTTTAACGTCCTCCAGCTCCAGCAGTCTGCGAGGCCGTGACGGGCTTTCGTTCTCTCCCGGGCAGACACGTGCTCCCTGGTGCGCATGCGCCCCACGTTTGGCCTCCTATCCTCGCTGACCGGCGCTCGGGCTGATCCCGGCCTGCAGTGGATATGGACGCAGGTGTCTTTCCCGCATCCCCATTTCCTTTCTTTCGGATACCCAGCCATGCGATTTCCCAATTGTATGATGTGCCTATTTTTAGTCTTTTAAGGAATCATCATACTGTTTTTCCGAGTGGTTGCAGTCACTTACATTCCCTCCTGTTGAAATCACCTCTGAAAAATTATGTTTTTGTCTGTTATTTATGGGAATAACTATGCAAACAGATGTTACTAATTTGGGGAAAATTTTATATCTTTATATTAAGGTTTATGAACAGATACTGTGATAATTAAATTTGATTCTAAAATCTTGCTTGGCTTAACATTTGTAAGGCATTAATTAGTATGGGGACAACTCCTAAAATGACTGTTAGAGGAATGTAATCTCAGTAAAAGTTACAATTAAGCTGGGCAGTGGCTCATGTCTGTAACTCCAGCACTGGGGGAGGCTGAAGTGGGAGGATCACTTGAATTCAGGAGTTCAAGACCAGTCTGAGTAAGACTCTATCTCTAATAAAAAGGGGGGGGGGAGTTACAATTATATTGAAGTCTTAACAGAAATATTATGTTCCAAAGCTTCTTTTTTTTTTTATTATTGTTTATTGAGTCATAGCTGTGTACAATAATTCAGTCATGGGGTACAGTGTGCGGGCTTCACATACAATCGGAGATATTTGTATCAACCTGATTGATATAACATTCATGATACTTTCTCATTTACTTTGTGAAAACATTTTTAAATCTTTAAATATTAAATTGATGGACAGAAAAAGAGTGAAATCTGAATAATAGTTATTACATTTTTATTTTCAGACTGAAACAATATATTCCTTTTCATTTTTATTGTTGGGGATTTATCGAGGGTACAAGAAAGCAGGTCACACTGATTGCATTTGTTAGATAAAGTCCCTTTTACGATTGTGTCTTGCCTCGAAATGGTGTGTCACACACCAAGACCCCCCTCACTCCTTCCCTCTCTCTGCTCTTCCTTTCCCCCAACTCTCCCTCCTTCTTTCTCTCTCTGCTCTCTCCTCCCCCACCCCCACCCTGTCTCTAATTGTCATCAATTGTCCTCATATGAAAATTCAGTACATAGGATTCATGCTTCTCCGTTGCAATATATTCTTTATAAATAGAATTCTCGAGGCAAATAATACTTCCTATGATCCTGTCTATATAATGTGAAGAGAACCTCATGTAAGAATGACATTATTTTTCAAGGAAATTAATGTAAAATCAAGAGTTTCTTTTTAGATGAAAAAATATTGTGGATTATGATGCTCCCAAATTCCTTAAGAGATATTTTGACCTTCTTAAATTTAAATCTGTTACATTTAAAAATGGATGAAACAGGCTCAGCGCCTGTGGCTCAATGGGCTAAGGCGCCAGTCACATACACCTGAGCTGGCGGGTTCGAATCCAGCCCGGGCCCGCCAAACAACAATGACGGCTGCAACCAAAAAATGGCCGGGCGTTGTGGCGGGTGCCTGTGGTCCCAGCTACTTGGGAGGCAGAGGCAGGAGCCTCGCTTGAGCCCAGGAATTGGAGGTTGCTGTGAGCTATGATGCCACAGCACTCTATCCAGGGTGATGGCTTGAGGCTCTGTCTCAAAAAAAAAATAAAAATAAAAATGGATGAAACAGAATTGGAAGAACATGGATGAGATGGATAAATGAGTGATTATAAGCCAACCATTGTCTTCCATATGTCATTTAATAAATATAAGTGATTATTTAATAGAATTATCTTGGTTGTTGACAGGAAAGACAATCACAGGCAATAGACGGAAATCCAGGCATCCAGGACTGTGGTCCCCAAACACTGGGCCGTTGGACACATACTAGTTTGGCGTGTTAGAAACCAGGACACACAGCAGGAGGTGGGCAGTGGATGAGCAGGGGGAGCTTCCTCTGTATTTACAGCTGCTCCCCACTGCTGGCACCACTGCTCGAGCTCTGCCTCCGGTCAGATCAGCAGCGCCATCAGACTCTCGTAGGAGCAGGGACCCTGCTGTAAACCACACAGGGAGGATGTGGATTGTGCTCCTTCTGAGAATCTAATGCCTGCTGACCTGAGGCAGTGATGCCAGCTCCAGGGAGCAGCGGCAAACACAGATTACATTAGCAGAGAGGTTTGGCTGCACAGAGACCATAACAAATCAATTGCTTGCAGACCCATATCAAAAACTGTCCCCACAGCCCTCATCCATGGAAAAATTGTCTTCCATGAAACTGGTGCCTGGGGCCAAAACAGGATGGGGACCTCTGAGATGGTGAGGTTGACTAATTTGCTGTGGTAATCCAATGGTCTGCTAGGACAGAGTTTTTCTTTTTGTGGAACCCTAATATCTACTAGCAGTATTTATTGCCCACAAAGAGCACTACAGAAGACTCTGTTCAACCCTTCTAACACTCTGTATATATCGACCTGAGTGGAATACTTCTCCAGGCTTAAAACTAACAAATAATAAACCTCTGAGTTGAACTCCAATCTGCTCGACTCTAAATTTCAGTTCCTTATATATATAAAAAGTTCTACTAGGTTGTCTGGCAGTTGTAGCAGAAGCAGATGAGAGTAAACAGCCTTCGACGTGCTAAATTGGTCTGCTACAGAAAATCCAGGGAGCTGTAATTTCTTTTGTTGTGAATTCAGGCAGCAGAGCCAGAGGTGATAAATAAGTAAAACACATGTCACAGAAACAAAAGAACCAAATAGATTCTTATACATGTTTCCACTGTCTTTTTTGCTTAATCTCCCTCAATTTGTGTCAAATTTGAACAAACAGTTTTGCATTGTGAAGAGTTTGTACGTCAGCCTGGATAGTGCACATATTCTTGACTTAAATTTAAGTTTAGTTTTTTTTTTTTTTAGAGACAGAGTCTCACTTTATCACCCTCAGTAGAGTGCTGTGGCATCACAACTCAAAGGAACCTCCAACTCCTGGGCGTAGGTGATTCTTTTGCCTCAGCCTCCCGAGTAGCTGGGACAACAGATGCCCGCCACACCGCTGGCCTATAGGTTTAGGTTTGATTTTAGTTTAAATTGGGTAAAAAGAAAAGAAAAACAACCCCTTTTCTTTTTATAATACCTATATTTGGCGAGATTAAGTATGTAAACATATATTATCATTTTTCGCATCACATATTATTAATTTATCCTGAATTAATTACCAATTAATTACCCAATCCATAAGACACTGTTATTTTAACCTTACTTATTTAAACTGGTTAAGTTTCTTTTTTCTTGAGACAGAGTCTCACTCTCTCACCGTGGGTAGAGTGCATGGCGTCACAGCTCACAGCAACCTCAAACTCCTGGGCTCAAGTGATCCTCCTGCCTCACTCTCCCGAGCAGCTGGGACTGCAGACATCTGCCAGCATGCCCAGCTAATTTTTCTATTTTTAGTGCAGACAGAGTCTAGCTTCGCTCAGGCTGGTCCCAAACTCCTGAGCTCAAGTGATCCACCCACCTCAGCCTCCCAGAGTCCTGGTATTACAGACATGAGCCACCACACTGGGCCTGAAACTAGTTACTTCTGTTCCCCTCCCTCCTTACAAAGTTCTTTTTATTTAGGGTTGAGTTTTATAACCTACACTAACTCCACGGACATCACTTTGAGTGAACAATGGAATTTGTATAGACACTGCATAGGACTTGAGGAAAATCTTCTGATTTGAATTTAAACCAGAAGCTCTATTCATGAGTCGATGGGCACTTGGGCTTCTTCCAAGACTTGGCAATTATAAATTGAGCGGCAATGAACAATCTGGTGCAAATATCTTTGTTGCCAATTGATTTTTGGTCTTTTGGATATATACCTAGTAGAGGAATTGCAGGATCAAACGGCAGGTCTGCATTTAGATCGCTCAGAGTTCTCCAGACTTCCTTCCAAAGGGAACTTACTAGCTTGCATTCCCACCAGCAGTGCTGAAGTGTTCCCTTTTCTCCACATCCACACCAACATCTGTAGTTTTAGGATTTTGTGATGTGCGCTACTCTTACTGGAGTTAGATGGCATCTCAGAGTGGTTTTGGTTTGTGTTTCTCTGATGATTAAAGATGAAGAGCATTTTTTCATGTGTCTGTAGACCATGTGCCTATCTTCTTCAGAGAAGCTTCTGGTCATGTCTCTTGCCCAGAATGAAATAGGATCACTTGTTCTTTTCTTATTAATAAGTTTGAGTTCTCTGTGGATTCTGGTTACTAGACCTTTATCAAAAATATAACCTGCAAAAATCCTTTCCCATTCTGAGGGCTGTCTACTTGCTTTACTTACTGTGTTCGTGGCTGTGCAGAAGCTTTTTAGTTTGATCAGATCCCAGTAATATATTTTTGATGTTGCTTCGATTGCCTGGGGTGTCCTCCTCATAAAGTATTCTCCTAGGCCAATTTTTTCAAGTGTTTCCCCTGCACACTCTCTCCAAGAATTTTTATAGTTTCATGTCTTAAGTTTAAGTCCTTTAAGCAGTGAGAGCCAATTTTTGTTAGATGAGAAAGGTGTGGGTCTAGTTTCAGTCTTCTACAGGTCGCCAGCCAATTCACCCAGCACCATTTGTTAAATAGGGAATCTTTACCCCAATATATATTTTTGATAGGCATTGTGCTATATGTATACCGTGGAATACTATGCATCATTAAAAAAGATGGAGACTTTATCTCTTTTATGTTTACATGGATGGAACTGGAAAATATTCTTCTTAGTAAAGTATCTCAGGAATAGAAAAAAAAATCCAGTGTACTCAGTACTACTATAAAACCAATTTATAATCACTAACACTTTCATATGAGATATGTATTACAACTATAGCCCAGGATGAAGGAGGGAAGGGGAGGGGGAGGGGAAAGGAGGAGTGTGGTTAGATGGAGGCAGGGTTAATGGTGGGACCACCCCTATGGAGCATATTGCAAGGGTACAAATCAAATCTATCAAGTATTGAACACAAATGTCTTAACACTGTGATTAAGTAAATGAAGTGAAAGCTATGTTAATTAGTAGGATGTAGGTACTCCAATTTGTACAAATAATCAACAATTGAATCCCACAAAGGCATAAATGTATTCATGATCTATGTATATATGACTTAATTAAAAAAATAAGTAAACCAGAAGTTCTAACATTTTTAGGGTTTTTGTTATAACTATTTGTATAGGAAACACTGCATTTCCTATCCTGATCAGACTTCTCCCTGACTATACATACATACACGTATGCGATAGATGTGTATATGTATATTGCATAAATCGTTAGTCTGTTAATTTTTATTGCTGAGGAGCATACACCACTTACGATTACGTCTCAATTTTTCTATTTACCATTGGTGAACATTTGAACTGTGTCCAGGATTAGAATTTCATGACTAAAGGTGCTATGAACAGATAGGAAGGAACAACTGTTTTGTTCTGATTCCTCCTGAGT
Source organism: Perodicticus potto (assembly GCA_963574655.1). Classification (NCBI taxonomy): domain Eukaryota; kingdom Metazoa; phylum Chordata; class Mammalia; order Primates; family Lorisidae; genus Perodicticus; species Perodicticus potto. The sequence continues at coordinate 3,746 of CAUYRH010049404.1, read as the reverse complement.
AAATACTGGGGAATAGAATAGCTGTGTCAAATGGTAAATATGCCGGTCATTATGGAAGTTTTGAAATACACAAAAATCAAGAAATATAAAATTTGCAGGGAGGGAAGCAAATTAAACTCTTCCAGCAATGCTGGTAAACCAAGCAAGTTGAAACTTACGTGGGTGAATCAGAAAGGCCACTGTGGAATTGAAATAATGCACCCTAACAGTCTGCCTCAAAATGTTCATAGTCACCATATATATACTTTACACTATAAGAAATCGTATTCACGTTCCTACAAGAAGTGTATTGGAGGGCGGCACCTGCGGCTCAAAGGAGTAGGGCGCTGGCCCCATATATCGGAGGTTGTGGGTTCAAACCCAGCCCCGGCCAAAAACTGCAACAAAAAAAAAAAGAAGTGTGTATTGGAATTCCTTTTCTCCACATCCTTGCCAGGAATTGGTTGCCAAGCTTTCTAATTTTAGCTATCATATACATCTCATGTGTATGTTGAGGAGTGTATAAATTAAAACCCTTTTTCATGTGTACTCCTCCATGAAATAATCACTACTTTCAAGTTGCTCAAAACATTCGTCACCTCCCAAAGTTTCCTTTTGATCCTTTTAATCCCTTTCTTTCACTTCTCCATCCATCTCTCCCATCTCCAGGCAAAACTCAATTCTTTTTCTGTCAATATAGTTTGCATTTCTTAAAATTTTATGTAAATGAAATCCTGCTTATCTCAGTAGACAATAGAGCAACTTGACACAGAATTTGCTAAGCCTGGAGATCCTTCCTCGCAGTTTTACAGCAGCACACAAGCAAGAGGTATTGGACATCTATGTAGTAGGTATTTATTCTTCACACAACACATTTGTAGCCATCTCAATCAGCTGTATCAACTTGCGAGAACATTCCATTAGAACATAATACGGATTTTTGTGGGAAACGTGTCTACTCAGTTCAGAAGCAATTTCTTTCTTGATGTGTTCACTTTATAGCTTCTTTAAACTATTGGAATCCATTACAATTTTGATCTCACTGTAAAATAGGAAACATCATCACTTGCTGTGGTACTTCATGGATAGTACCAGAAAAAATAGTTTATAAGTGATGATAGACTGTTGGAAACTTCAATAAAAGCTTTTGAAAGTTGTATTTTAAAAATAGAGTATTTCAAATTATGTTGAAGGCTGTTTCTTGCTCAGAGGAGAATTTTCTCTTTATAGACTCTTATGTAAGTGATGAGATTCAGACTTGGAATGGGGGCACAGAGGCAGCAGAAAGATCTCTTGCTTTAGTGACTGGGCAGTGCAACAGGAAGCACAACAATGTTTGGACACCATAGTGGTATCTTTTAAAACAAAGTTGATGTTTTATGCATAGCTAGCTTCTAAGAAATATGGATATTCTTAAACCCTTAAGCATCTTGATGAATTTGGATATGCAAACAGAAAATAAAATGAGCACCGGCGAAGAAAGTAGTAGATTTGCCTGGATCATAAAAAAGGCAATGATTTAGGGTTTTAGACGGAGAGGAAGGAGAAAGGAATCACTATGACCAGCTTCATTGAAAAGTTGGACAAGAGCCGGGCGTGGTGGCTCACGCCTATAATCCCAGCACTTGGGAGGCTGAGGCAGGTGGATTGCCTGAGCTCACAGGTTTGAGACCAGCCTGAGCCAGAGCAAAACCTCGTTTTTCAAAATAGCCCAGTGTTGCAGTGGGCACCAGTAATCCCAGCTACTTGGGAGGCTGAGGCAAGAGAATTGCTTAAGCCCAGGAGTTTGAGGTTGCTGTGAGCTACACCATGACACTGTACCAAGGGTCACAAAGTGAGACTCTGTCTCAAAAAATAAAAAAAAAAATAAAGGGTTTGACAGGAAGATTTGCACCTGTTTGGGTGTAAATCTCTCAGCCAGGGTGGCTGAGTTTCCCTGGAGAACGTGGCGTGCCAGCCCCTGTGGCCAGCCCACTTCTACTAGGTTGTCTGTCTACCATGGCCTTCTTCGGCAATCAGCACGCTTATTTAGAAAGCCTGCAAGGCCCGGTATCCAGATTGGAGGCAGCTGGAAGGTCAAAAGATGCTACTGACTGCAGAGGAGACGCGCCTGCTAGCAAACTCACAGGGCGCTGTTTCAAGGCCCTTGCTTGTTTCTGGATGCTGAAAAAATATCCCGTCCTCAAAGCCTTTTAATTGCTGAACTGAATGCCCACCTTGTTCAACACGGAGGGTCCAGCTGGGAATTGATGGAACAAGCCGAAAATTCCAGGGTCAGGCTGCCGTGGTCTCCAGCTTAGAAGGTTGTGCTCCCACAACCAAAGAGAACGAACGGGCTATGGACGGTCACGACGGTGGTTCCAGCCCTCAAACAGTGGGCCTTGTGGAGGGAGCAGAGGGGAGCATGAGAGAGGGACCCCAGCGCCAGGCAGGAGGAAACTCCCCGGCTGGCAATGGCCTGGCCCTTCCAGGGAAGATTTTCTTGCCAAACTCGAAGCCCTTTGCCTGGGAAGCATCCTGAGCTCAGAAGACACAGGGCCGTGGCTTACAGGTAAGGGGCAAGGGGACTGCTCCCCAGACCTTGCCAAAGGATTTATGTCACCTTTAGATAAAGGAAGAAGCTTCCAGGGGGTAGTACAGACTGTTTCCTTCAGGCTCTGCAAATGTATCTAAGGGCGTCTTCTGTACTCTCAGAAGCCCCCGCCAGCTGCCCAGATCGGACCCACTGAGACGGGGCGTCTCTCTAATGATGATTATCTGTGCGGCCAGGGCCAAGTATGGAACCCAGCAAGTCACTTGAACACTCTGCGTCTCCCTTTCCTCACTGTGGAAAGGTAATAATTAGTAACAAGATTAATGTATGTGGAGTGCATAGCCGGGGGCCAGAATGTAACCTCGGTCACATTCTGTCCGACCTAGAGTGGAATCTCAGTCAAGAGGTTTAGGAATTGATAACCCGTTTTAATCTGTAACATTTTACCCTGATTTGTCTGTGAAATGCTTTCTCATGCAGTTCCTGGCACACATGCACCTGTTGGAACTGCTTGAGAAAATTTCTCTGACCTGCTGTTGGGATCCTAACTCTGCCCCCTACTGGCCGTGTGCTCTTGGGCACGTCACAACATCTAAACCTGTTTTTGAACCTGTTAAAATGGGAATAACTACTATTCCCTCACTGGGTTGTTAGGAGCATGAAAAGAGAAAGTATGTATCAAGGGCTTTGAGTCAATGCACAAGTTATTAGAATAACTGAACAGTGTTATTGAATTGAATTATGAAACTGACTTATTGCATTGTTACTGAGTTATTTTTATTGCTATTGTTGTTTTTCTCAATGTTGCTAAAATGGTAGAGCCTGAGATGGAGAAAAACAATAATTTAGGGTTTCAAGGACAACGAATGGATGAAAGAGAGATAAGAGTATGAGAGGGAGAGACTGGAACGCAGTTAGTGCTTGGGGAGATGATGGGCGATACACGAGGTAAAGGAAGAGTGGAAAGATATGGTGGGTAACTTTTAAAGGCCACTCTTCACGTGAATGCTTTGTGTAAGATGTTTTTGTTTTTTGTTATTTAAAAGTCTTTTCCATGAAGCTGGAAAATATTATTTTTAGTAAAATATCTCAGGAATGGGGAAAAAATATCCAAAGTACTCAGTATTACTATGAAACCAATTTATAATCACTCACACTTGCATATGAAAAATGAATTAACACGATTTTTATCTAACCCCCTGCAGGATGTCTTATAGATATGGATAAGATTATA
>CAUYRH010049400.1:0-29693 GCA_963574655.1 Perodicticus potto | reverse complement strand
GCAAGTCCATAAACATTATCCACCATATTAACAGAAGCAAAAACAAAGATCATATGATCCTGTCAATAGATACAGAAAAAGCATTTGATAAAATCCAGCATCCTTCTCTAATTAGAACACTGAAGAGTATAGGCATACGTGGCACATTTCTGAAATGGATCAAAGCTATCTATGACAAACCCATACTTAATATTTTACTGAATGGAGTAAAACTTAAAACTTTTCCTCTTAGAACTGGAACCAGACAAGGTTGTCCTCTGTCACCATTACTATTCAATGTAGTGCTGGAAATGCTAGCCAATACAAATAGGCAAGACAAGGAAATAAAGGGCATCTAAATGGGAGCAGAGGAGGTCAAATTCTCCCTCTTTGCTGATGATATGATCTTATACTTAGAGAACCCCAAAGATTCAACCACAAGACTCTTGGAAGTCATAAGAAAATACAGTAATGTCTCAGGATATGAAATCAATGTTCACAAGTCAGTAGCCTTTGTGTACGGCAATAGCAGTCAAGATGAGAGGCTAATTAAGGACACAACTCCCTTCACCATAGCTTCAAAGAAAATGAAATACCTAGGTATATACCTACCAAAGTAGGTGAAGGATCTCTATAAAGAAAAGTATGAAATCCTAAGAAAGAAAACAGCAGAGGATATTAACAAATGGAAGAACATACCATGCTCATGGCTGGGAAGAATCAACATTGTTAAAATGTCTATACTTCCTAAAGCAATCTACCTATTTAATGCCATCCCTATTAATATACCAACATCATACTTCAAGATTTGGAAAAAATGATTCTGCCTTTTACATGGAACCAGGAAAAACCCCACATAGCTAAGGTAGTTCTTAGTAATAAAAACAAAGCTGGGAGCATCACCAAACCAGATTTTAGGCTGTACTACAAAGCCATAGTGGTCAAGACAGCATGGTACTGGCACAAAAATAGAGACATAGACATTTGGAATCGAATAGAAACCCAGGAAATGAAACTCACATCTTACAACCACCTAATCTTTGATAAACAAATCAAGAACATACCTTGGGGGAAAGAATCCCTTTTCAATAAATGGTGCTGGGAGAACTGGAGATCCACATGTAAAAGACTGAAACTGGACCCTCACCTTTCTCCACTCAAAAAAATTGATTCAAGATAGATAAAGGACTTAAATTTAAGGCATGAGACAATAAAAGTCCTGAAAGAAAGCATAGGAAAAACACGGGAAGATAGTGGCCTGGGTAAAGACTTCATGAAGAAGACTGCCATGGCAATTGCGACAACACCACAAATAAACAAATGGGACTTAATTAAACTGAAAGCTTCTGTACAGCTAAGGAGACAACAACCAAAGCAAATAGACAGCCTATACAATAAGAAAGGATATTTGATTATTTTGAATCAGACAAAAGGTTGATAACTAAAATCTATAGAAAACTCAAATTAATCCACATGAAAAAAGCCAATAATGTCATATATCAATGGGCAAAAGTCATGAATAGAACCTTCTTTAAAGAAGACAGATGGATGGCTAACGAACATATGAAAACATGCTCATCATCCCTAATTATTAGAGAAATGCAAATCAAAACCACCCTGAGATACCATCTAACCCCAGTGAGAATGGCCCATATCACAAAATCTCAAAACTGCAGATGCTGGCATGGATGTGGAGAGAAAAGAACTCTTTTACACTGCTGGTGGGACTACAAACTAAAACAACCTTTTGGGAAGGAAGTATGGAGAACTCTCAAAGAACTCAAGCTACACCTCCCATTTGATCCTGCAATCCCATTACTGGGCATCTACCCAGAAGGAAAAAAATCCTTTTATCATAAGGACACTTGCACTAGACTGTTTTTTGCAGCTCAATTTACAATCGCCAAAATGGGGAAACAGCCTAAATGCCCACCAACCCAGGAATGGATTAACAAACTGTGGTGTATGTACACTATGGAATATTATTCAGCCATTTAAAAAAATGGAGACTTTACAGCCTTTGTTTAACCCGGATTGAAGTGGAATACATTATTCTTAGTAAAGTATCACTAGAATGGAGAAGCATGAATCCCATGTACTCAATTTTGATATGAGGACAATTAATGACAATTAATGACATGGTGGGGGTGGAGGAAGGGGAAAGCAGAGAGAGAAAGAATGAGGGAGGGGTGGGGAAAGGAAGAGCAGAGAGAGAAAGAAGGAGAGGTGGGGAATGGAAGAGCAGAGAGAAGGAAGGAGGGAGGAGGTGGGGTCTTGGTGTGTGCCACACCTTTTGGGGGCAAAACACGATTTTAAGAGGGACCTTACCTAACAAATGCAATCAGTGTAACCTGGTTTCTTGTACCCTCAATGAATTCCCAACAATAAAAGAAAAAAAACAAAAAACCTATGAATGTAAAAAAAAAAAAAAAAAAAAGAAATGCACTAATCAATTAGCACCATCTACCAATAGTATACAATAGTATAGTAAAGGGATACTCTTCCTGTTTTCTTTTATCTCAGTGATCTCTGGAAATATTTTATTGATGAGTAAGTTAGAATAGAACTTAGCTGTACCTCTACAGGCTTGCTAAAAATTTTCTTTATTTCTTAGTTTTTTAAACAGGTATTTATAAGCATGCCAGCTTACAAATATAAGTAGCTATTCCTAAGCCTAGTTCTCACTTATAAATGCAGGATAGTGATATATCTCTAGTGTTTTTTATGTTTCAGAATGCACTTTGATTTAAAAACAGAAAATACTTTCCATCAGCTCAAAACTAATTAACTAACAAATAATTATTGTATGATTACTGTGTGTAGACATTGTTCTGGGCATTCTGTGTGTAGTGGGCAATAAACAGAGAAGGTCCTTACTCTCTGTATTTTATTGTCTGTGTACCTGGTTTTTAGAGCAACTGGGAGTACTCATAGAAAATACATTTAAAGATATAAGTAAGCGAAAAATAAAACTTAATTCAGACCCAGTTAAATTCAATGTGTAGAATAATTTTAATTTTAAATCAAAATAAAAGATCAAATGGCAACAAAATGATTTTTAAGAAGAATAAAGTGATATAGTTGATCTACTTGACATCATGATTATTTTGTTTGTTTGTTTGATTTTAGAGGCAGACTCTCGCTTTTTCACCCCTTGGTAGAGTGCCATTGTGGTGTCACGCAGCTCACCGCAACCTCCAGCTCCTGGGCTTAGATGATTCTTTTGACTCAGCTTCCTGAGTAGCTGGGACTACAGGCGCCTGTCAGAACGCCTGGCTATTTTTTTGTTGCAGTTTGGCTGGGGCTGGGTTTGAACACACCACCCTTGGTATATGAGGCCAGCGCCCTACTCACTGAACCACAGGTGCCGCCCAACATCAAGATTATTTTAAAGCTATAGTAGTGAAGTTCAGAGAAGTCTTGGACTGGAGATCACAAATTACGCTAGTGGACAGAAGAGAAACTTCAGAAACAGATATAGGAACTTAATTTTTGTCAGTGCTATCATTACCTGTCCATAAATGATGCTAGGATAATATTTGTATGGAAAAATAAAATTAGAGTCCTGGCTTGCACAAAATTAAAATCCAGAGACATTGAAGCCTGACAGGGCAAAAGTAAAGCTTTCAAACTTTGGATACAAGTTTAGGGAAATATCTTTATGAGAACTCATAATAAAGAGAAAAAATTATACAAGCCAGAAAAAACCCAAGTCATTAAGAAAACAAAAATTTAAATTATATTGATTTTAAAACCTTTGTACAGCAAAAGAAACACGAAATAAAGGTAATCATTTTAAAAAGATAGTGTAAGATATTTGCTACAACAAAAATAATAGATGATTATTATCTAAAATACATAAGGATTCCTTGTAAATAAAAAAATAAACAGAAAAAACAATTAGAAAAATATGCAATGATATGAATATTTCCTTAACAAAAAGGAAACCTCAATATGCAATATAGAGGAAGGCTGCTCGACTTAATTAGATAAAAGGCAATGAAAATGATTAGATGCCATTTTACATCCATGAGATTAACAACTTTCAAATTTCATAAGGGCACTATTCTTTCAAAACTGTGGAGTTTCTTAAACTCCCATTTTTTGATTCTAAGAATATAAATTGCTACAACCTCTTTAGAGAATAATTTGGCAATATGAAGTTAGATTGAAGATGTTTATGCCCTCTGACCCAGCAATCACATTTCCAGGAGACAGATGTCCCCAAGAGGGTCTCATAGATATGTTCAAGAGGATATGTAAAAGCATGTTCAATTCATCCCGATTCATTCCTGGTAGTGAAGATCCGGAAGAACCTATGTGTTTATTGGTAGAAAAGTTCATATATTAACTGTGGTATAGTCAAATAATGTAATATCTTAAGGAAATTAATAAACTAACGTTGGACATCTTTAACACTGATAAATCTCCAAAACAATTAAGAAGGGAAAAAGCAATTTTCAGAAGGATATGTATATGATGAAAATACAAAGTTTGTGTGAAAATAAGATGAAAGATATGCTTATGATGGGAAATATAAAAATACGAACAAGCATGCACAAATGGAAAAGATAAGTGTTAAATTCAAGACTAGGAGGGTACTGTAGTGAAAAGAGCTGGAATGTTTGAAAATGACCTTCAGTGCTGATTACTGTTTCCATAAATAGACAACTCCTGGGTCCTAGCATAGGATGAAGCAATCATCTACCAGGTGAAGGGCGTGGTAGTGTGTCGAAGCTCAAATCTGTATACGACTTCGGCTTCCTAACCCATAGTTCAAGTGTCCAAACATCCGCAGTATCTTTTGGTACACAGCAGGTAGCATTCACAGGCAAACCCAATACACAAGTGACACATCAATTCCTTACTGTGCCCAGCTGCCTGTGTGTTCTCCACTTCCTTACTTTGTCCTGTGAGATGAGAGATCCATGGAATCCTCAGTCTTTTGTGTGGAATGGAATCTAGACCATGGCCACGGCCAGCAGTATCCTGACTCTGGGATACATTTTTAAATGATGATAGAGATATCCAAGAACTCTAAGCATCTGTATCTTGTTGATTTATGAATTGTCCCTTTCCATAAGAGAAGCTTCATTTTTGTGTGTTGTGGAATTTATCATGACCTTTTGTAATAGACCTGAAGAGACTAACCCCTATTTCATGAAAATTGTAAAATGAGTTTCCATTCTATACATAATATTTGGTTTCTTGAAACAAAATAAAAAGAGTGAAGTAAATATATATAATGTTGAGATTTGCCAAGTTGGGTGCTGAATATTTTAAGACTTAATTATTCTATATAATTTTCAGTTACTAACATAAAAATCTTTCTTTCTTTCTTTCTTTTTTTTTTTTTTTTTTTTTTTTTTTGTATGACAGAGTCTCACTTTTTCACTCTTAGAAGAATGCTGTGGCATCACAGCTCATAGCAACCTCAAACTCGGGCTCAAGTGACTTTCTTGTCTCAGCCTCCCGAGTAGCTGGGACTACAAGTACTCGCCACAACACACAACGCCCGGCTATTTTTAGAGATGAGGTCTCCCTCTGGCTCAGGCTGGTCTCAACTCGTGAGCTAAGATGATCTGCCCACCTTGGCCTCCCAGAGTGGTAGGATTACAGGCATGAGCCACCACACACTGGCCTAAAAATAATTCATTTAAAAGGTGGTAAGTAACAAATTTAAAGTAGCTGTTTGCAGAACTCAGTTGACATCTTCAGGTAAATTATCATTATGTCCTTTAAGGATTCATTTATGGAAAATAAATAAAATAAACTAAAATAAATTTTAGTTGTTTAAACTTGAAACAACTAAAATTTAAATCTATTACTATTATAGGCATTGGCTATGCATTTAAATTAATTTTTGTGTGTGTGTGTGCACAGTTTTTCTTTGGCTGGGGCCAGGTTCGAACCCGCCACCTGCCATATGGGGCCAGCATCCTACTCCTTGAGCCACAGACACCGTCCTGACTATGCATTTTAGAAAAATATATTTATAAACATCCATATACATTCTAATATAATCCATTTAAATACTTGTAGATGTATCCAGAAACACTATCATTATCACTATACTCATATTTTGCTTTCTCTATTCTGAATATTGATATATTTAAATTTATGTAGACATTTTCTGTAATATAATTATCTTATACTTAGTTATCCTTATCACTGAGAGCAGTCCTTAAATGAAGATACTTGAGTGAAACTTCAGCTTCCCGAACATGAGGGGTTTTGTTTTGTTTTGTTTTTTAACATTCATGGCCCCAGCCAACTCCTGCAGTATACTAATTGCTAATTTGTTTGCCTGATACATTTCCTTTGGTAGTAATTAGAGAAATGCTAATTTCCTTCTCAGTGACAGGAAAAGGCTACAGCAAGAACCCTTTTATGAGATACATTGCACATAGCCTGCATTTAAACATGTGCATAAAACCAACCACTAACAATTGCCAATACAAAATTATTTTTAATGGAAAATACTCATAGTTTAAATCATGATGCTAACATCAAATGTTTGTATTTACCTTTGTATTCTAAATGAAATCCAGTGTAACTCACAGATCCATCACTCCGAAAAGCCAAATGCATGGTATTGGAGCTGCTTTCTATTCTTTCTGGTAATTTGCTGTCTTGAAAACTTCCAATCAATGGGCTATTACTGTCTGGTCCATCATAGATATAGAGGAAGTCATAGTTTGGTTCTATGCTAAAACTAAAACAAGAAAAAAGAAATTAAAAATAAAACAGCGAAGTAGAATGATTATTACTAGCTTATTAACTATAATAACTGTAATAAACGTATCATGATATATTAATTCATTATTTAAATATGACAACAGATTCTGTCAAGATAAGATAATGTAAGAAATTGCCCAGTAGCAAGACACTGTGTATGAATATCAAATAAGTAGTGGAAAATTAGAAAAGGCATATTGATATTTTCACATTGACATTGTATTTAGAGGAAATAAAAGTGATTGTGAGATGAAAGGGCATAGGATTTGGAGTTAGAAGATGCGAGTTCAAGCTTTGTTTCTGTCCTTGTTAGCTACACATCCTTATACAAGTTACTTTATATCAGTAAATCATGGAGAATAGTATCTATTTAAAAAAATTTGTCATGCATATATTTTGTATCATGAAAAATGCAAATTTTTCTCCTATATCTGTGGCACTATTTGCCTTGAACTTCAAAATTTATGAACATTTTTGTTGTTTTAAAATTCATCTCTACGTATTAGATTTAAACAAAAGATGAAACACATAATTTGCATTTAAATTACCCAAATGAAGCACTGCACATTGCACTGAGCACTCTTTTTTCTTGAAAATAAATATATTTTCTTTTTTAGAACCTAATGTAGGAGAAATCAAACCAATACATTGCCAAAATTAGATAATCTGAGAAAAAGGACATTTTAGCATGTAAATGACTCAAATTGATTTTTTAAAATACTCCAAGATTTGCATAATAAACAAGCCTTAACTTTCAGAGGTATAAGAATTGCCCCATAATGATCAAATGATCCTCTTAGAATCTAAAGCTGCAGAATTAGATTTTCATCCTTAACGTGTATATGTGCAGAATCCAGATAGTCAGTTTACTTGTACACATATGGTGGGAAAGAAAGGCAAAGATAGTTCAGTTGTTCCCAGACTTTTCATATACAAGGTTTTGCCAATAATCCTGTGGTGTGAAGAAGAGATTATTACTTTCATTTTGCCAATGAGTACATTAAACCCTGAAAAGTCAGTGGTCTCCCTAAAGTCACATAACAAATTGTAGAGCAAGAAATGATATTTAGGTTATGCATTTCATGTAATACAGCCTTCTATCCCCAAGTTATTAACTAAAATAATTTTATAAGGAAACTAAGCCCTGTATTAAGTATGCATCATGATATTTCTAATGTCAGTACTAATGTCTCCTCAACTTTGAAGATGGGAATAATATTGATATGTATCTCAGGAATTTGTGTTAACAGAAGGCTGGAAAATAACCATCATTATCATTTTTGTTGCTTTGGTATTCTCAATTGGCAATGTATCACTACAAATTATAGAAAAAAATATTAATTCTTTTGATAAACTTTTGTGTGTTCAAATTATCTTTACATGAAAAAAAGCCTTGCTTTAATATGTTAGGAAATGTTATGTATTTAAGGTTAATATTTTACATAAGTACCAAGCAACTTTAAGACCCTGGTTTCAGAAGAGATTATATTACTAGGGTCACTGTACTGATGACATCAGTCTTAGACAGTGAAGTTTAGGAACTTTTCTACTTTGGAAACTTTGAGTGACTATTACCTGATATTCCTATTGAAATTTTAAGAGATAGGAACCAGGTTTTGTGATACTAGCTATTAGCTTCTTGTGAGGAAATGGAGGCTCATTCAAGTAAATAATGTAGGCGAGGTAACACAGATAACAGTGGCAGAGCGAGAGCTGTACTCCTTCCCATACAGGCTGCACCCCTCACGACTTTGCTTCCAGCCCTGAAATTTACACTGCTAAACACATATAAATTTGGGAATGGCCTCATATAAAGATCTACCATAAGATAAGTTCTGCTGATAAATCACACAGAAATGACCCATCAACTTTTTTTTTTTTTTTTGAGAATGAGCCTCAAGCTGTCACTCTAGATAGAGTGCTGTGCCATCACAGCTCACAGCAACCTCCAATTCCTGGGCTCAAGTGAGTCTCTTCCCTCGGCCTCCCAAGGAGCTGGAACTACATGCGCCCGCTACAATGCATCAACTTTTTTTTGTTCAACTTGACTTAATGAGACCAGCACAAAGGAAAGTACTGAAGAATATGTGTCTTCCCAGGCCCTACGGTGTTAGGGATTTTTAGATACTTCCAAAAGGTTTTGTATGGTACACGTAAAGGCAAAAATGAACTTGAAGTATTGACCTTTTAATCTTGAAGCTTAGGGAAAACTGTTTTTAGAGGTAGTGATGTAAAGTATAGAAAGAAGGAAAAATTATAAAGAGATAAAACTTCACAATAGCTGGGAAAACAATGGAATCTGATGAAGATACTCATCTACTACCCTTCAGAACTATTATACTATCCGTAAAGACTTTGTTATCTTATATACAAAAATAAAAATTTGTCTAGTACAATGTTAAAACAAAATAACAAAAAAAGAGATTTTTTTAAATGTGGAAATGTATAAGAACTCACCTGATAAAAGCCAAGGAGATCACATAGTCTGCATTGACGGTTACAGTCCAGTCACAATCCCTGCTGTGTGGATATGGATGAGGGAAGTTGGGTGAGAGAATAAAGCCCGAGGATCCTGTTAAATTGCCTCCACAGGGTGCTTTAATTTAAACAAACAGACAAAACCACTTAAGTAGTTAATAACATTTATTAGCTGCCAATATTTGTGAAAAAGCTTCTTTAAAGGTGTTTATTAGGTTTTGTGCAGATCTGACTTGCACCCTGGCATATGGGATGCTTGCTTGAAGAAAGACCATTAAAATATTGAATACATGAAGACATAAGCGGATACACTGAATGTAGCTACTTTCCTGGCTTTAGGAGACAAAAAAAAAAAAAAAAAAAAAAAAATATATATATATATACATATACGTCTCTCTTTTTCTATTACTGTTTTTGTTCATGTGAAGGAAAAGCAGTTGGAATACTGGTAAAAACTGTTTTCCCTATAGTTACTACAAAATATTTGAAAGTAAAAAATTAGAAGTAAAATAAATCAAAATGAAACCTATAATAGTAAGGGGAATAGTAGGATATGAAATATTTGGCTCATTTTCATCTTCCCTGGCAACTTTTATGTATAGGAAGAGATTTTGATAATAGTTAAAGAGTTAAAATTGGTATGTATCTGATAATCTAAAACTCTTTACAATAACACATGCCTATATGGAATGCTAGGATATTCCTAAATTTTAGTTGTGTTTTTGATGAAAATAAGCAATAAGTTTTTCAATACAGCTCCAGAGGTTTCTGTAACACTTCAATGGAGAGGCTCAAAAAATTTTGGTTAAATTCTGACAATAAAATAATATTAATAGTAATAAAATTCTGAGAATAGATTCTTTATGGGATTATTTTGAAGTTTGTAAAAATAGCTTATGATCAAAAAGTATATATTTCCTCAAAGAACTCAAATTAGACCTCTTGTTTGATCCTACAATCCCATTACTGGGCATCTACCTAGAAGAAAAAAAAATCTTTTTATCACAAGGTCATGTGCACTAGACTGTTTATTGCAGTTCAATTTACAATCGCCAAAATGTGGAAACAATTTAAATGTCCACCAACCCAGGAATGGATTAACAAGCTGTGTTATATGTATACCATGGAATACTATTCAGCCATTACAAAAGATGGAGACTCTTTTGTATTATCCTGGATAGAGTAGGAACACATTCTTAGTAACATATCACAAAAATGGAGAAGCAGGAATGCAATGTCTTCAATTCTATATGAAGCCAGTAGATAATCTAATACATACCCAGATATGAGAAAAACTCAATTCAAGGTGGGGGGAGTGTGAACGAGAGAGTGGGGAGAGGGGAGAAGGGAGTGTGATGGGGAATTACCGTGTGGCACACTTATTGGGGGTGGGACACAATTGTAAGAGGGACTTTACCTAACAAATGCAAGCAGTGCAATGTAATTCTTTATAACCTCAATGAACTCCAAACAAAAAAACAAACAAACTGTATGTGTGTGTGTGTGTGTATATATATACACACACACAGAATTGGTATCATCAAAAAAATAGGTAAGAGAAGAAAGATGTGATGGTCCTTGTTGGTGGGACAAGAGGGTATAGAATATAAATACTCACACATATGTCTGAAAGAGACTGACCTATATTGGGACTCTCATTTTCGCGTTGTTTCCTAAACATAATTATCACATCAGCATTCTTCCTCTATCTGAGTTTTTAAATTTTAGATTTTGAGATAAATATTCTCATTCAACTATAAGGCATATAGATTCTTTTGAATATAAAACTGGTTTTAGAAGGAAGAGAACTTTGGTTCTGACAAAGTTTCAGCATCTCTGTTGTTTGCCTGAGTCAAGAAACGCAAAATTCATCATTGTAATTTGGTAATTTTTGCCATTTAAGTTACAGATGTTCTTTATGGCATTCTTTCATAGCCCCTCTGCCACTCATCTCAATGCCTCAGTCACTCTCAGAAGATGACCGACTATACTGAAAATATCTAGTTGCTCAGAGATTATTTATTCTTCACTGCTTTCCTATCACCTATGTATTTCTGTGATGTATTAGCACATGACTGACATAATTGTCTCTATGTTCTGCTATCTTCCCTCTCCAAACTTAAATGCCTCCTGAATACTACTGTCTACAATCCAAAGATAAAGAGTTTTCCTGACAATAAAAATAACACCTCCAACCTGATCACATAACCTCTCTTCCTTCTCCAAAACCTATTTTCTTTTTTCTTTCTTTTTTTTTTGCAGTTTTTGGCCGAGGCTGGGTTTGAACCCGCCACCTCCGGTGTATGGGGCCAGCTCCCTACTCCTTTGAGCCACAGGAACCGCCCACCAAAACCTTTTTTCAATGAATTATTTTTTTTACTCTCTTCTGGCTCTTCCCTCTTCATCTATAGACATTCTCAAGTGTCTTTTATCTTAAAAATAAAACAAAGTTCTCTAAGGACTATTTTTTTCCAACTGAAAACATCTTACTGTAAGGAAAAACCCTGGGTACATTTCATGGTGCCCCCAAACATTAAGGATAACTGATCACACAGATCATTACAACGGATACAACAATAATGAAAACATTTAAAATATTATGAGAATTACCAAAAGGTGACACAGAGACATGAAATGAACACCTGCTGTTAGAACAATGGTGCCAAAGATTTGCTTGGTGCAGGGTTCTCACAAATTTCAATTTTTAAAAAATGTAATATCTGTGAGGTGCTGTAAAGAAAAGTGCAATAAAATGAGCTATGCCTGTATGTACATACAGACATAGGCTTCTTAAAAGGCTGGAATAGCAGCCAAATATTCTTCGTGGTTTTTTTCAGGTGCTAAGGTTGTTGGATTATGTATACTTTAGGCATATGGGGGTAATTTTATTTAACTTTCCTTATTTTCTACTGGACCTTATTATATTTATTGTTAGAAATTTTATATAAATGGGCTCGGCATCCATATCACCATGGTTACGGTACCAGCCGCATACACCAAGGTTGGCAGGTGCGAACCAGACCCAGGCCAGCTAGACAACAATGACAACTGCAACAAAAAATAGCTGGGCATTGTGAGGGGGCCTGTACTCCCAGCTATTTGGGAGAAGGGGGCAAGAGAATCTCTTAAGCCCAAGAGTCCCAAGAGGTTGCTGTGAGTTGTGACACTATGGCACTCTACCAAGGGCGACATAGTAAGACTCTATCTCAAAAAAAAAAAAAAAGAAATTTTATATAAATGTATGCATACATAGGTATATTATATATGTATGTCCATTATTACAAAACATATAGGAAAATTCATTGCATATGTTTTTAAGTATTTTAATGGTTACTTTCCATGATTACACTATTATTTGGATATAAGATCCTCTAAAATTCTTTTTATTTTACCATTTAAATCATTTATCAATGTTTTCCTAATATATTTCAATGCTGCAGTTGATTTTAAAAATCAGTGAGATCTAGTGACACAAGTGGAGATTTTACCTGACATTTGTTTAATCCTAAACACTCGACCAGTAAAGAAAATTGTCTTTTAAACATACTCAGCTTTACATAGCATTTAGGACTGCATTTTTATTTTATGCATCTAGTCATAAGGCATTCAAAATACATGTCAGAGATTTATGAATTAGATATTCAGTTAGTTTCCATGGAATTCTGCATTAGGGATTTGTTCTGAGTGTAGTTTCTTGTGAGGCAGTTAGATGGGCATCAACTATTTATAACTATTTTACAAGGTCCTTATTTTTCCCCCAATTCAATTTTATTTGTGTCAACTGTCTTTCTCGGAAGCCCACCCACGTTAATGTCTTTCTTATTTACCTTCATATCGAGTGCTGCTATTTTCCCTCTGGCAATGTCAAAGTAATCTTCACACTGTCAATTTTGTTGGAATGAATTCTATTAACTCTCTTAAAGATGATGCTCTTCCGTTTGGTATGGGCAATAAGGCTGACTACTTTCACATGCAAGCAAATGCCTTATGCTCTAGGGTCTGAGACATAGACTTATGGAGTTTCTAAAAAGTTCAGGGTTTAATCTTTGGTGTAGTATTTCCAATCATTGAGTTCTTTCTTATCAGTTTCAAAGGTCAAGCATTCTGCAGTCTTAGCAATTTTTCAGACTTTTTTTTTTTTTTAGGTTATTTTCTTTCTCAGAGAAGCTCTAATGCATATCTTTTCCTCCAGCTATCTTTTCCTACTAAAGAATAATACACAGTACCGTAATCCAAATAAAAACTCCACAATTTGCTCAATATAGTGAGATTTACTGCTCAGCTTTTTTTTTCTAGAATAGGACTTGCTAGCTAAAGCATATTCTTGTGTATAAATGGAATTTTATATCAGCTTATCTCACAACTCTTAAAACATTTGCATTTTAGATTTCAGTGTTTTGTAGAATTTTAGTAATCTGCTTAATATTTTGAGAGTCTAAATAAAAACTTTGACATGATAAAGTCTTTCTGATAATTCTAATAAGCAGCACCTTTTAACCAGGTCTAAGAATCACAGTAGAGCAAAAAGTTCTACCATTATCATTTCCTCTCTGCATAAAGATTCTCTTTACGAGAAATACAGACAAATTTCAGTTAATTAGAATGTGAAGTTGTAGTTCAACTTGAATTTTTCATGTTAACTGAGTACTAAAATGTGAAATTTTTGAAATATACACGAAACCCTTCAATCTCTTTTTCTTTGAAAAAGTTAATTTTTTTCCTGCTTTTATGAATGCAATACATGTAAATTATTTGACGTCTGTTAATTTAGAGTTTTGCAATAGTGCACGGAAAGCAACATAGATGTAAATAGGAAAAAGAGGGTAAAGAAAAATATGGTCAAATCGGAACTGGCTCAAGCTACAACCTTATCCCGTGCTTTTTAAATTACTCTCTTTCATGCGTCTACTTCCTTGTCTTCTGCCTTGTTTTCTACAGAAGAAATAAAGAGCTGTCTGTTTACTGTGTGGCTAGTTTGGGACTTTCTATATGTTTGCTTTGTACATTTGCTGTTCATAAAAGTTCAACATATAAGACAGAGAAAATAGAGGTAATAATTCAGGTTTTTGTTTTGTTTTTATTTCACTGGAAAGCAGGTTTGTAAGAATGGGGACCTGTTATATCTTCCTTTATTGGTGATTTCTCAATGTTTAGAACAGTGCTGGGACACACGGAATGACTAATGAATTTGATTTTGCAACTTCACATGAAAAGTTACACGATGGAGTAAATTAAATCGGAATAATTTGAGTGCTTGAGTTTGTTTGCTTTTGATTGAGGTACTCAGCACTCTCTTTCTATTTCTATATGACTTTCAAACATAAATCACTGTGAAATTATATCAAAAATGTTTTTATGAGTTGGATAAAAATGAACAAAATGTTTTCTTCCTAAAACATGCTACATTTGCATGTGCCAAATGTTATAAAGAACGCAGTGATGAACAAGATGGACTCTTAAGTTGCTTACAGTATGCTAAGGAAGAGAATATGTAAATAAATACAATTTTGAGAACAGAAAATGTAGTTTGGTCAAAATGTATTATAAATTCAATATGGGCCCGATACTAAAACAGTTGAACAAAAGAATATAAGATTTAACTAGTTTAATTTATATGGCAGATTGTCTTACCATTTTTACTCCAAAAACGATACATCCCTCTAACTCTTTCTTGGATCCACTACGGAAATAATTTGTGTTTTAACTTTCTAGAGTCTGACTTGGGAATTCAAGAACAGAGCAGAAAGATAAAAGGAAGGCGATCAAAAGTTGAAACAAGCTGCTACAGCTTCTTAGATCATCAAAATAAAAACCGAAATTCTTTTGGACTACGTAAATTGAATGAAAAGTCAAAGCTTTGAAACTCTAACATAGGTTCTGATAAAATTTTCTTTCTTAGAAGGAGTGCTCATTTTAAAGGCAAGATTAACATGGCCCATTCTAAATAAAGAGTCTGAATTCACTGTTTAAATTTTAAAGGCAATGTTTAACTACAATTATATAGTAAATAAAAGGAGACATATTTGCAAGAGCTTTGATTTGTAACTTTTAAAGGATATTAGAGCTATTGAGAAGTTAATGAAATTATGAATCCTTACCCCATGGAAAAATAATGATCATTTAAAGGCTTATACATTTGGGGAAGGTTCATGGTCTTCTGAAATATTGACTCTTACATAGAATCTATTCTAGAATGTGGTTCTTAATAACATCGACACCAGTTGTTAACCATTGTTTTATATTTATATAAAATTTTAATTGTTTTTTAATTCATACCTATACAGACTGGTGGGCTGGGCTGCCAGAAGTATCGATTTTCTACCTGAATGCAGGTTATTCTTTCCTCTCCTTGAAGTTCATATCCTGGGTCACATTGAAAAACAACTGTGTCCCCAGGTTCTCTTCCATCCCCATTTCGAGTCCCATTCATGGGAATCCCTGGGTCACGACACGCAGTGGCAACGGAACCTATCAAAAGACAAAAACGAAACTTTAGTTTTGACATTACTAAAGTTAACTTTAACTAGAACCCTCCACATATCTGTGTACTTTAGAAAGGTAACTCAAAAAAAAATGCTTGAGCTAATTTTTAAATGCTTTGTAATAAATATGTTTTATTTGTTATTTATTAAGTCATGTGCCAACTTGTTTCAAGAAGTGGCACAGCATTTCAGTCACTAAGTATTAGATCTACTCAAAATTACTAGATGCTTTGTGAAAGACAGTATAAAGAAAATGAGGAAGAAAAATACACACTATGAGAAAATATTTGCATGAAACAAATCCCAGGAGGAACTTACATCTAAAGTATAGAAGGAACTCCTAAAACTCAACTTAAGTAAAAACAAACAAATAAAAACAAACTAAAAAAAAAAAAAAAAAAAAAAACTAGCAATCAATCTAATTACAAAATGGGCCAAAGACATTTCACGGAAAAGGACATCAGATGACATCAGAAAATATGTTCACCCTCATTAACTGTTGGAGAAATGCATATGATAAGCACAGTGAACTATTGCTACATATGTATATCATTAACTAAAATTTAAAAAAATTATATATACACATATATATGAAACACTAAATGCTTGAAAAATTATGGAGAAAACTGGGTCACTCTTGCATACATTGCTTTGAGAATAGAAAATGGTGCAAAGATTCTGGAAAGAACTATGACAGTTTCTTGCAAAACTAAATGTGCACTTACCATACAAGCCTGCAATTATAGGCTTGGGCATTTATCCCAGAGAACAGAAAACTTATGTTCACATAAAAACTGGTACACAAATTTTCAGAGCGGCTTTATTCATAATAGCTAAGAACCAGGAACAACTCAAATGTCCTTCAACAGATGAAGGGTTAACTAAGCCCTAGTAAGTCCATCCCATGGGATATCACTTAGCAATAAAAAGGAATGATTTGTACGTGTAAGTTGAATGGGGTTAAAAGGAATTGTGGTGAGTGAAAAAATTACAGTATAGAAAGATTATATATTGTTTGATTCTCTTATATGAAACTCCTGAAGTGATAAAATTATCAAATTGGGAAACAGATAAGTAGTTGTCAGGGGCTGAAGGCATGAGGAGATGGAGGGAGGAGAATGTGGCTATAAATAGTATCAGGGATTTTCATGATAGAGCCATTCTGGGTTTTGTAGCAGCAGTCAAAGAAATCCACATATGACTAAAGAAGTGTCCATACACGTGTGTGCATGTAAAACTGGGGAAATCTGAATAGGGTTGACCAATGTAATCTGCTGATGTCAAGTTCCTGATTGTGATATTCTGCTATAACTATGCAAGATATTATCATTTGCAGAAAACTGGAGAAGACTATACAGATTAAATTTTTTTCCAAAATTTGTAAATAAATTCATAATTATCTAAACATAAGTTACAAATTATTAGAAAAGATGAAAACAGTACGAAACTATAGGAAAACAATCATTCTTTTCTATGCAGAATATATGGCACATTTACTAAAAGAGTTAATGCCAATTACTCAGGTTAATTGAACAAAAAGTTTCTTTGAATTATCAGGAAATACATTTACCCTAATGCCTATGTCTATTATGTATCAAGATGAAGAAGCTATTAAATTTTCCACTTAGCTATTAAATCATATTCATAAATGTAGGAGTCAGCACTTGTACAAATAATGTTTTAATATTTTTCAAATTGAGATAATGATCTGTATGTTGAATTACAGACACGTAACTAATATTTATTCATTTATGTACTTACTAACTTAATATAATATATGCCAGGTATTGTACTAGGTGCTGAGAATACAGAAAAACGAGCAGACACAAATAGAACTGAATTGATTGCAAATTGCTTTGGATAGTGGTGGTCTTGATAAATAGACTCTAGTCTATATACCCTTAGTAGATGAGTAGGTGGAAATACAAGTATGCTAGGAACTAAGTAGGTAGACAGGCATATAGATAATCAATCAATAGATTATTCATTAATATGTTGATCAGTCTATAAATTCATCCTGCAAACTTGTGGCAGTTCATCTACCTAATACATACAAAAAAGAGAATTTATATTTAGTGCTGTGATGTTCTGACTCTTAAAGCCATAGTCAAACCAAGAGAACCATAACAATGGGGGGAGGAGAGAAGGAGGAGGTGGGGCTTGGTGTGCTCCCACTTAATGGACTCAGTGTAAGGGTCTTGGCAACTGTTGGAGAGTGGAACACAACTATAAGAGGAACTCTACCTAACATATACAAATATTGTAACCTTGTATTTGTGCCTTCACGTTAACCTGAAATTTTTAAAAAATGTAAATTATGCAAGAAGAAAAAAAAAACTGAAGAGAAAATCCTAGTGGGATGTTAAGCCTGACACTGCATCAAAGCAGCAACAACAAAAATGTGATCACCTATCTGTGTTTGTACTTACAATTATGAAAGGATTGATCTTTAAAGTTGCTTTTTTAAATTGAAAACTTTTATTTTTTATTTTTTATTTTTTATTTTTGAGACAGAGTCTCACTTTGTCCTCCTCGGTGGAGTGCTGTAGCATCACAGCTCACAGCAACCTCCAACTCCTGAGCTTAGGTGATTCTCTTGCCTCAGCCTCCCGAGCAGCTGGTACTACAGGCACCTGCCACAATGCCCAGCTATTTTATTTTTTTGCAGTTTGTCCGGGGCTGGGTTTGAACCCTCCTCACCCTCTGTATATGGGGTTTTCGCCCTACTCACTGAGCCAGAGGCGCCGCCCTTAAATTGAAAACTTTTTAAAGTATTAATTTTTCAAAGATATATTTTTTAAAAGGATTGCAAAAATATGCTTCTAATGTCATGTTACCAATTACCTAAGTAAAGCAAAATCTGTTTAGGCTTTTAACTCCCATACTGTAGTGCCATCTGTAGTGGTAAGGAGTCTTTCAGATTTTGCTTCCTTTTACTGATAAGGCAGCATTCCTAAGCAATGTCCAGGGACTTCACATCTATAATTCTCTTAATTCTCGTAGAACTTTATGAGTCAAAAGTCATTATTATCCTTATTTTACAGGTAAGGCAACTAAATTTTAGATAAGTAACCTGTTCTAACTTATAGAAAAAGCTGAGTATAGATAGAACAAAAGTTTGAACTCCAGGCTGCCTGATTTCAGAATATAAACCCTTAAATATTGCACTAAACTTCTACCTTCTTTTTTTTTTTTTTTTTTTTTTTTTTGAGACAAGTGACCCTGGATAGTGTGCTGTGGCATCACAGCTCACAGCAACCTCCAATTCCTGGACTCAAGCGAGTCTCTTGCCTCCGCCTCCCAAGTAGCTGGGACTACAGGCGCCCGCCACAATGCCTGGCCATTTTTTGGTTGCAGCCGTCATTGTTGTTTGGCGGGCCCGGGGCTAGATTCAAACCTGCCAGCTTAGGTGTACATGGCTGGCGCCTTAGCCCGTTGAGCCACAGGTGCCGAGCCTAAACTTCTACCTTCTACCTTTTTCTACCTTTAACTGTTCCAGATATTCAATTTATCTCCTTCATAGATAAATAAAATAAATAATAATCTCCATCAAGAGATTATTGGGCAGTGATTATATTTACAAATAAAAAATTATGATAGAAATAAATCTGAAACCACCTTAAAAAATATCCATGGTACCTTCATGAGAGTAATTTCCGAGAGAGTTGTTTCTGTTAAGAACATATCAATATCCACATTCTGTTCCCCATCTTCTGTCCGTATTGGAGAATAAAAGGGAAGTGGGTAAAGTCTTGGTTTTATTTCCAATAAATTAACTCCTCAATGTTTCTTAGCAGAGCACCAAGAACAACATCCTGCATTATAGGGTCTGAGCGATCATGGTCTTCCATTGTGGGCGGCGTCTTTTGCAAAATATTTTTTATGATAAACTCAGCCATCATGTGGTTTTCTTTTTGCATTCGGTTTGCACCTGAACTAAAACTGACCTATCCATTGTGGTTTTATAATATATCAGTGGGAAGTGACGTTTTATGTACAAGATTTAGATTTAGGATGTTTTCCTTAGAAAGAAGTGGCATGGATATGAAAAGTGCCATAGCTTTCAAATTGAATAAGAGGAATAACATACAAGATTACAGAAAAACTTAGGGCTTTTCGAGCCTCCTGTGTTCTGGGCCCTATTCACAAGAAGCTTTATGTTTAAGATTAACAGTTTCAAAAGTAAAAATGTACTCCTTTTCTCCACATCCACGCCAGCATCTCTGGTTGCTTTGGAAGGACGTTTGGAGAACACTCAGAGATCTAAAAATAGAATTGCCATTTGACCCTATAATTCCTTTACTTGGTATATACCCAGATGACCAAAAATCACATTACAACAAAGATATCTGCACCAGATTGTTTATTGCTGCCTTGGTAATTTTCATTACACTAATTTGCAAATATAATAATCCATTCCTGAAATCCCCCTGTCTGGCACTTTCCTCTTCTTAGCAAAATCTAACAGGGCAAAATTTCACTGAAATCTCCTGTCATAATGATCTCGCTCCTTTTCTTAGTTGGGGAACATTTTTTTCTTAAACTATTTCAAGGCAGTCAGGAAAACAAGTCATTAAATGATGTCCAGTTGTGCAGTGCCCTGATTTTTGTAGCATAAGTTGCTTTATGAAGTTATGTACAAAATCTTCACTGAGAATTTATTGTGAGGAGAGATAAGTGTCAAAATTGACACACTTCAATGAAGATGTTTGAAGAAAATCATTTACCTTTCTTTATTTTGTAATTTATTTCATTTGTCCTCAAGCCCTTATGCTTGTAGAAGGAAGGAAAAACTTAATTTGTCAATGGAAAGTAATTCAATTTCTTTCTCCAGCTGGAACCCGTTTTTAAAAAGAGGGATTGGCAAACAGTTCAAGTCTTTTCTCCCTCCTTTCTTATCCTTCCAAAGATGGTTCTCAACCTTGGGTGCAGAGCCCTTTTCCACATGGTGTTGAAGGAGCGTGCCACATGCATTTCTTGGTTTCCCATTGAGAGGGTTATCTTGATGATCTGTGGAAAACACAGTCTGTCCTTACTGCTATCTATCTTCTGCTGCTAATGGTAGATGCCTGGTGTAATTCTTGGTTTTCTTTGGCATGGTCAGAAGTAAGGATGGCCCTTCTGTTGGTTGCCTCTGTCACCCTCTCTGATGGGCCATGTGTTCTGTCTTCAGCTATTGCTGGCCGTGGTTTCCCAGATTCCAGCTGAGACTCTAATCTACTCTTTTTTTTGGATACGCTCTCCTGTAGGAGTTCTACCACAGGATCACTTGGTGTCTCTTCGCAATAACCTTAGCTCACTAGCTAACTCACTAGCTAGAAACCTCTGCTACTTTTTACATCCTTCTTAGGACCTGCTGGGAGTTCCACATTCTCCGCACACCATGACATTAAACCAAAACATACCATCTTTACTCTTTACTATGTTTGCCCTATGTTAATGCAAGGCCTTTTTCACAGTGTTCTCCAACAAGAGTCTCAAATGGGAACAACGGTGCAAATCCTCTGCTTTTGGTCTCTCTGGCCTTCTTGAGACTTCCTTTCATTTGCTTTCACTTTCCTTTAGGTTTGGTGCTGGTTTTGTAAATCTCTTGGGTTAGGACAGGAGAGAGGAGAACACCCACAAATACCCTCTTACCCCTTTATCTCTCTAATTTGTTTCTTTCCTCTTGGTCAAAAAGGCTTTATTTTCTGCTCTTCTTGTCTGGCTGAGACTTTTTTCATTCAAGTCCTTCTGCTTTCTGGGGTGGATCTGTCCTTCCCTTACTAGGAGCCGGAATTGCTTTAGGATTGCAAGAAAAAAGAAAAGAAAAAAATGTATCAGTAGATATTTAAAAAATATCTCCATTACATTCTTCTTCATAATGCCTCTGGAATATCATGAAATGCTATTTCTGTTTTGCAAATAAAAAGCCAGTGAGAGAAATCAACAGTCCCTAAGGAAACAGGCCTGTAATTTGAGGTTTTCCTATTGTAGGCACACATCAGTCATTGAATACTTATTGAAGCTCCTACATTATGCCTTGAGCTTTGGGAATATTTTTAAAACATAGGACACTGGGGTTTTTCCTTGATGAACCTACCACCTAGTTACAGAGATAAAACTGAAGTGCTGTTGATTAAGGATGGCAAATGAATGTTCAAGGAATCATGCCATCATAGGTCATAGGCAGAGTGATTGATTCAACCTGGGCTGGGGGAGGTGGTAAAGTGAGCAGAATTCATAATAGTGGAGTGGGGAGAGGATGGGGGTCTAAGGGAAAGACATTACTGTATGAAATGTGTGGAAGGGGGAGACAAAGTTTATGTCAGAAACAACTTACTTGTATTTTTAGTAGATCATCTATGTGATGGGTACTAGGGAAAGAAGACTGACTAAGAAGTTCAAGTATGTCCTATGCTGAGATGTGGCTATGTTTGCCTCAATTAGCAGGTTAGAATTAAGTGGGGAGGAAGGGAGGAAAAGAGAAAGGGAAAAAAAGTTTAGGGAATGAGAGAAGAGATAGGGTGCATAGGTAAATTCTAGGAACATGCAGTTATGTATAAAAGACTCCATAGTGTGAACTGTGTCAAGCTGGAAAGTTCATGGCCCAACTGAAAAAAGGAGCTACCACAGGCAATCCCCAGATTATGGACAAGGTGTATTCCTGAGAATGTCTTCAGGTCAAATTGGTATGTAATTTGAATGCCTGATAAATAGTATACATACGGAATAATAATAATAGTAATACTATAATGACTCATCTGTGGCGATAATAATACAGTGTAGTGATGTAATAATATGATTCTGTACTATAAGTTTCAGAAGTTATTGTGCTCTTTCTTTTAATTCAAATAAACAACATAAAAAACATTCCTTAAACTTTTTTCCCTTTCTCTTTTCCTCCCTCTTTCTCTTCCTCCCCATTTAATTCTAATTTATTATTTAAATTATTCCTCTGTGAAGCTCTTCTCCACATTGTGCTGCCCTCATATTCATAAGGTCAAGGAGGGGAATTGTAAAAGAATTCGACAATTCTTTAGTCTTTCACCCATTTATAAGCAAGGAGTCTGCAGCACAAGGGTTGTCAAAAGTCATAAAATTAATACATGAAACAAATTAGGTCCAGGTCCATGTCTTTGCAGATAAACATCACTACTCTGACCCTTTCTATTAATCTTTTTTAACTTCGCTATCCCTGCACACTAACCCTGGAAAGCTAACTCAAAAGCTCAACCATTGCCCTGGTAAATTTTCACCTATAATAAAACCATCTTTGTTTTAGATTCTATCTCATTGCATTTTGCCCTAGAACACAAAAATTTTGGCTAAAAATATCAAAATTCTAGGGAGAGGACAGAGTAAGAGCCCCAGGGACAGCTGGTATCAGATAGTGTATCTTTGCTGCGATAAATGACAAAAGAGGAGGGAAAGGAGAGGAAGGAGGGCCTGTACTCCTGCACTGTGTCAGCCTGACTCTGGGTGACCTTTGCCCTGGGGAAAGTCAAACCAGTTACCTGGGCTAAAAACCGGGCCATACCTCTATTGGCCCTACCTATTTCCTCTTGAGGTAACAGTTGAGGAAATTATTGCATAGTACTTGGAGAGGGTTCTTTCCCATACCACAGGTCACAGTGGGAGTGGTGCTATACTGGGTACTTTTTAAGCTTCCATTTTAATTATGGAGAGTGAGTCGTGAAAGGATTAAAGAGAGAGAGGTGGCTCATGCAATGAGAGATTTTTGAAAATCTACAACATAAATTGCTGGAGGGTGAGGATCAAAATTTCTAATAGTTGTGGCCTTTCTGTATTCAGTCAATATTATTATTAGGGATAGAAATCCAGGACTGAGGGCAGCGCCTGTGGCTCATCGAGTAGGGCACGGGCCCCATATACCAAAGGTGGTGGGTTCAAACCCAGCCTCGGCAGAAGTGCAAAAAACAGACAAATAGCTGGGCGTCATGGTGGGCGCCTGTAGTCCCAGCTACTCAGGAGGCTGAGGCAAGAGAATCGCCTAAGCCCAGGAATCGGAGGTTGCTGTGAGCTGTGTGATGCCATGGCACTCTACCGAGGGCGATAAAGTGAGACTGTCTCTAAAAAAAAAAAGGAAATCCAGGACTGATCATGGCCCTGTACATTACTGCCTAAGAGTTTATGACCAAAAGCTTATGAAGGAGGGGTGTGGGGGCCTATTTTTTTTTTTGTCTCAGCTTGACTAGGAACTGTAGTTCCCAGTATTCAAATGCTAATCTAGGTTGATGCTATAAAGGCATTTTGATGTGATTAAAGTCCATAATCAGTTGACATCAAGGGATATTATTGTACTTAATATGTGTGGGTCTGATGCAATCAGTTGAAAGGCCCTAATGGCTTTAAGAACAGATCTGAGGCTTCTCTGAAGGAAAAGAATTCTGTGTGTATAGTAGATTTTGGTCATTGAGACTTTCAGCCTGCCTCTCCTGATAATCTGCCCTAGGGATTTTGGTCTTACCTAGCTAGCACCCACAATCATGTAAGCCAATTCCTGCAATAAACACCTTAATATCTATCACCTAGTGGTCTGTTTTGCTGGTTGGATTCTGACTCTAAGGAGAAAAGCAGAGAGGTACCTGGAGGGTACTATTTTGTATGTAACATTGACATCTTGAAGATAGTAGAGCTCAGTACCAGGTTGGGAGAAATGGGCATCAGGGTGGAAGAAGATCCTAGTCCAGATGCTTTTGTAAGATCAGTGACAGGTTTCCCTCTCAGAGGAAGTGGTTCACATCGACAACCCAAATAACAAATGAAATAGATTTTTGCTTTCCTACAATTTTCCAAGTTCAACCAAGCTCATTTTTCAGTTTTGGATGCAGAGGGTAAAATGTCAAGAAATCACACCTGTGCAAGGCCAGAGACAGAAGCTGGCGACCTTCATTGTACTTATCTTGGACACCTCATTTAAAAGGCAAGAAGTACTTCTGAGAAATACTAATAATATTCAATCGTAATTGTCAACCACTTTCCAACAAACTACCTTTTCTTTCTTCCTGCTTTCTGTCCAAATCTCAGGCTTTATCACATTCTTTATATAGAGGGAAAATCTCAATGTTCCCCTTTGCCTAGGATAAAGATGTTTTTAAGTAGGATTTAAACTCAGGCAAACTAATTGGTATATGAGCAATATGTACCTGTTCCTTTGCATAGTTGAATTAATACAGTTAGGTCTGTGTGACTCATAAATAATTTCAGAATTTTAGCAGAAATGACATCTCAAAAGAAAATATAGATAATGGAGATCACAATGGAAAGTTAACCATTAAAATGGATAGAAAATGTAAATGTTAAATAATTAAGGAAATACTGACAATGTATTAACAAATGAATTAACTTCATGCTTTATTAGTATACTTTGCTTTGGGCCTCACTTAAGCTTATGTGAAGGGCTAGAGTCCTGAATGTCTGTTTCTTTTTAAAAGTCTCTTACCAACGTTTATGAAGAACCACCAAACACATGTCTAAATCGAGTGTGCCAGCCTGTTGTGACTTTACAGAGGGTTTTACTCAATCTTTTATTGAGGCACTTTATATTTTTATAGTGAATATCATTTTGGGGGGCAATAGCTATGTCAACAAGTCAACGCTTAGGGGCCTAACATAATTTCAAGTCAGAAAAAGAGCATAGCTCCATTTCAGATAGGATTAAATTGAATTATATATAACAGAAAACCCAAAGCAACAGAGGCGTAGATAAAGTAAAAGTTTCTTTCTTTCTCTAGTAAAAAATGTCTAGAGGTCTAATATCCAGTGCTGGGGTGGCCACTTCATCATCACCAGGAAGCCAGGGACTTCGATGTTTCTGCTCCTGCATCTCAGAACCTGGCTTTAACATAGCTGCACATGCACCAGTCATCATGTTTGAGGTCTAAGCAACAGGTAAGAAGGGAGGAGAACAAAAAGGGAGAATTTCTCAGCTCAGCCACTGCTTCAAAGATCCTCATGTAAGTCCAAATGTAAGACAACCTCTTATGTCTCCATATTAGACAACTGGGTTCTGTATGACAGCAAGCATACAGAATCTGGAAACATCGTTGTTTAGCTGGTACATTATTGCCCTGAGTGAAATAGGGCAATGATAAGGAAGGTAGAGAGCCAACAATCTCTACTATACATCTCTGTTTGAAATCACATACAAAAATGGAGAGGGAAATATTGTTTTTTTTAAATTAGAGGGAAAACCACGGTCAGGATTGTTACAATTCTCACTAACAGAACAACTGTTCTATCAGTTTGTCTTTGCTCCAGTTTGAACTGGAGCATTCTGAAGACTTTTTGGTGAACTTCTACATGGTTTTGGAAGTTGGGGTGGTGTAACTGAGTAGAAGGAAGAGAATGGAGTAAATGTAAGCGTGGGGTATGTGTACATGTGCATGGAATGGCCTTGTGAGTATGGAGTACCCGTGGTCTAGTAGGGGCTGGCTAAAGGAAAGCTCCCTGCTGGGTCTGCTGAGAGATTAACAAATTGAAAGTGATGATTTTACGGGGCATAGATTTGAAGGAAGACCTACCTTTCCTTTTTCTTCTCTTTTGGGAGAGTGTGCCTTTGTGATGCTTTGTGTAATATTCCGTTCATTTTTTATATGAGAGCATTTTATGTCTCTCAGGCTGGGCATTGTAGAATTTACACAGAATTGGTGTTGGCTGGATATTAAGGGTGAGTGATCACCTTTGTGCCAAGATATTGGACATTCCAAAATCCACTGGAGACCTTCTTCAGTGTTATTTGGAGTATGTAGCATATTCTAAGTTTCCAGGACTTATAAGAAGATGTTCAGGTTATTAGATAAAGCTCTAGAGGAGATACATTTGTGAAATGGGGCCAAGTTTATAATTGCAGTCTTAACCTAAGCCTCTTCCCCCAACCTCTAGATCTTTTGAGAACAATGATTTTTAATCATGAAGCTATGTGGATTATTTTTATGATAGGAGAGATTTAGTGAAACTGGGATTGTGAAATATGAAAGGTACTTAATTTTCCCACTAGCCAGCACCTTCTTCACAGTATGAACACCCAATCTTTGTCTTCTACTTAGCCCCAAATCTCAGGGACGATATGGTTACTAGATAGCCCATATCCAGGAATTGGTTAAAATAAAGGACAAATAACAATATTTCTGAGGTTATGTATAGTTAGTAACATTTCTAGGTTTGTCTTTATGATGGCATTTTGGTATATGACAAATTTGCTGTTTAACAATTCATCCATAGTTCAGTGTCTTGATTTCAAAACACGTGAGAAGCTTGAGGTTATTTTACCCACAAAGTTTCAGAGTAGCTAATCATCTTATCAGAGGAAAGCTCGAACAGCATTTTACAAAACCTCATGGAATTTCATTCTAGGAATTTGCATCTATGCATATACATGTCTAATGATACTGTGAAGCTTCTCAAATAAATTGTAGGGGTGAATAAGAGATTTAGCAATTGACTAGAAGCATCTTTCTAGGTTTAAACTTAGTTCTATTTAACTATATAAACATTTTTTTCCCTGCTCTATTACTCTGTGAATAGCCTCTATATTTTCTTTTCGAAATGTTCTTGGGATTTTGAGGAAATAAGGCAAAATATTTTAAAAAGAAAATAGAAGAAATAAAGGAATATTTTATCTGGAAGGTTGAGTTAATACTACAAACATTAAAAAAAAAGGTAAATTCCTATATCAAGAAAAAAAGATTTTATAGCAGAATTAAATATATAAACAGATTGTCAAAACATAGTGCTTGAGAGCTTAGATGCATGACCATTATAAAATTCAATGTCAACCCAAATTTATGACTAACCATGCCATTTCAGTTGTGTAATAAAAGTTTCTCACACTATTTTTGGTTATGTCTTTGTGAATATTGAAAAAATGCTTCTATCAGTAGGATAGATCATGGGAGATGGAAAAAACTTTATGAAATTTATTTCATTTAGCTGTGATTTAGTAAAGAATTTGATCTGGGGTATGTATTTATATATGTATATGTGTATAAACATATATGCATAAATAGTTTATATATACATATATATTTTTCCGTGTGTGTGTGTGTGTGTGTGTGTATGTATACATATATCCTGTAAGCTGACCACCCAAGGGACTATAACAAACTGGTCAATGTAAGGATCTAGGCCTACTGCACTGATATGTACGCATGGTGCATGTCTGGTTTATGAAAATTAGGTTAACTCAAGGAGGTAGTCAATGTAGGAAGGTGGTCAACTACCGAGGTTTTACTGTATTTTAAAGCAATTTGCTGAGCTCAAACAAAGTTTCTGATACAAACAGGTATTCTTTCTCATGTACTATTTGGCATTCTTTTTTCTGTTCCTTTCTTTCTACTGTACTTGTTAAAAACTGCTTTTCTCTTTTATACTCTACTAATCTTAATTTGGTATTAAAATCCCAGGCAGTTTAGCCTCCAGGGCTTGGTTCTGGGAGCTGCCTTCTTTTACTTTATGGGGTAATTTGTTACTGCTCCCAAAGAAGTTATGGTATATCCTCTAATTTCTGGCTGTTGAAAAAATCCTCCTGATCTAATTTTTTTTTATTATAGGCATAATTTATTTATTTCTTTTATTTTTTATTTTTTTTATTTCATTATTAAATCTTAGCTGGGTACATTAGTGCAATCTAGGGGTACAATGTGCTGGTTTCATATATAATCTGAAATATTTTCATCAAACTGTTTAACATAGCCTTCATGGCATTTTCTTTGTTATTGTATGAAGACATTTGTATTCTGCATTTAGTGTCACCTGTACCCTTCTAAGATGCACCATAGCTGTGGCCCCACCAATTACCCTCCCCCCACTCCAACTTCACCCTTCCCCACCCCTCCCTTGCCCCTTTCCCCATATTCTTGTGCTATAGTTGGGTTATAGCCTTCATATGAAACCTATAAATTAACTTCATAGTAGGGCTGAGTACATTGGATACTTTTTCTTCCATTCTTGAGATGCTTTGCTAAGAAGAATATGTTCCAGCTTCATCCATGTAAACATGAAAGAGGTAAAGTCTCCATCTTTCTTTAAGGCTGCGTAGTATTCCATGGTATACATGTACCACAATTTATTAATCCATTCGTGGGTTGATGGGCACTTGGGCTTCTTCCATGACTTAGCAATTATGAATTGGGCTGCAATAAACATTCTGGTATAAGGGCTTTGTTATAATGTAATTTTTGGTCTTCTGGGTATATACGTAGTAAAGGAATTATAGGATTGAATGGCAGGTCTATTTTTACATCTCTAAGTATTCTCCAAACATCCTTCCAAAAGGAATGTATTAGTGTGCATTCCCACCAGCAGTGTAGAAGTGTTCCCTTTTCTCCACATCCATGCCAACATCTCTGGTTTTGGGATTTTGTGAGGTAGGTTAATCTTACTGGAGTTAGGTGATATCTCAAAGTAATTTTGATTTGCATTTCTATGATGATTAAGGATGGTGAGCATTTTTTCATGTGTCTGTAGGCCATACGCCTGTCTTCTTTAGAGAAGTTTCTCTTCAAGTCCTTTGCCCACCCTGAGGTGGGGTCACTTGTTCTTTTATTGGTAATATGTTTGAGTTCTCTGTGGATTCTGGTTATTAACTCTTTGTCAGAGGCATAACCTGCAAATATTTTCTCCCATTCTGAGGGCTGTCTGCTTGCTATACTTACTGTGTTCTTGGCTGTGCAGAAGCTTTTTAGTTTGATCAGGTACAGCAGTGTATTTTTGATACTGCTTTAATTGCCTGGGGAGTCCTCCTCATAAAATATTCAGCCAAGCCGATTCCTTCAAGAGTTTTCCCCACACTTTCTTCCAGTATTTTTACAGTTTCATGTTTAAGTTTAGATCTTTAATCCAGTGTCTATCTTAGTTAATGATGAAAGGTGTGGGTCCAATTTCAGTCTTCTGCAGGTCGCCACCCAGTTCACACAGCACCATTTGTTAAATAGGGAGTCTTTTCCCCACTGAATGTTTTTAATTGGCTTGTCAAAGATCAAATAGCAGTAAGTAGCTGGGGTCATCTCTTGG
>CAUYRH010049397.1:0-12843 GCA_963574655.1 Perodicticus potto | reverse complement strand
TACAATCTGAAATGTTTTCATCAAACTGTTTAATATACCCTTCATGGCATTTTCTTAGTTATTGTATGAAGACATTTGTATTCTGCATTTAGTAAGTTTCGCCTGTACCCTTCTAAGATGCACCATAGGTGTGGCCCCACCGCCTTTGTTCATTCTTTATCTTTAGCTCCTAGACTAGTAGTATGCACATAGGTAGACACTCGGTAAATATTTATGTATGAAGGAATGACTCCACTTTATAAATAAAAGATTGTTTACTTTCTTCAGACAGGTATGAAAGTAACAAATGTTTGCAAAGATTTTTATCCCCTTGGAGAAAATATGAGTTCAAAGAATATGACAACTTTGTATTTGAAAAGATTTCTTTCCAAAATTCACAGACTTTTGTCATCTATTAAGGGAAAGGTGGAGAAATGTGCAGTTTTTGAACCTTCAGTGACAGATACTGATGTATGGACTAATGTCCTCAGAGAGAGGCTGCTGATGCTTTTACTCAGTATACTGTCCCTTCTTCTGTCCTGTTCAGTGCTGTCAAGAGTAACATGGAGACACCACTGATGGCCTGTGATGAAATTCATAGATGAGAGGGATCTGGGTAGCTAGTGAAGGCAACAGCTCACAAAGTCATTGGTTTTCAGACAGTAAAGAGGATGAAATGTAACAGGAAGAGTTTTCAGTCCACAATGAACCATACCAGGATGACCTGATTTAACATTAGCAGGTGGGGAAAAGCCTTAAGGGTTTCAATTCATGGTCTTTTAAAGACCAGTAGTATCTAGTAGGTTCATATCGCTGCTCCAAAAAACTTATGTGACCTCAAACCACTTTATTGAAGTCTAGCGCCTAGAGGACAGGAGGCAGAGGTCCATACCTTGCATGCACCTGTCCTGTTTACTTCTTGTGTTCACATCATACCTTACAAGGCCCCTAAGACAAACAAGCGTCTTTTCAGAAAGTTACCAATATATGGAAGGCTTTGAAACCCAGTTGTATAGGAAACAGTTGAAATAAGTGGAGATAAATTACTCAAGTAAGAGAAGAGTCTGAGGATTCTTATGGGAGCATGCAAAAACTTGAAGTGTTGACATGTGTGGCAAAGAACAGCCTGGTTCTGTATATGCCCTGAAAACAGAATCGGAACCAGTGGGTTTAAATGTCTGCAAGTCATATTACTGGCTTCAACACAAGGGAAAACTTTATAATGACTTTATGCCATCCAGAACTGGGGTGCGCTAGTTCATTACATAGAGTTACCTTGGTAGTACTTGAAGGAGTTCAAGTAGTGACTGGCTAACAGCTTGCTAGGAAAACCATAGAGAGCATTCAAACATCTGATGAGGTTGAACTTCGTGACTTTTTTTTTTTTTTTTGCAGTTTTTGGATGGGGCTGGGTTTGAACCTGTCACCTCCAGCATATGGGGCTGGTGCCCTACTCCTTTGAGCCACAGGTGCCACCCTGAACTTCATGACTTTTTAAAGTCCTACTGAAGTCTGAACACAAGTTTCTGAGTTTTGAATATTTTTTATTTTAATATTTAGTATTTCTTTTTATTTTTTCAAATTAGTATGAGAGTACAAGTTTTAGGTTACATTGTTCTCACTTCCAGGGTATAGTTCCATTTGTAGAAGAGCCCCTCACCCAGGGGGTGTGTTATACACTCTCACAATGTGCAAATTAGGTGAGATCCCGCCTCATGCCCTCCCTCCTTCTGCCAAACGTCCTCCCCTCTCCCCTACCCCTGTGTCCCTCTACCTCCGAACTGGACTATATTACTGTTTTATTATTCTTATGAACATTTAATTGTTTATATATTGATTTCATATTAGTATGGAGTACATTGGATATTTATTTTTCTATTCTAGTGATAATTTCCTAAAAAGAATGTATTTCAACTCCATCCAGGTAAATGTAAAAGATGTAAAGTCTCCATCTTTTTTAATGGCTGAATGATATTCCATGCTATACATATACCACAGTTTGTTGATCTATTCATGGGTTGATGGGCAGTTACATTGCTTCCATGACTTGGCAATTATGAATTGAGCTGCAATAAACATTCTAGTGCAAATGTCTTTGTGGTAAAAGGATTTTTGTTTTTCTGGGTAGATATCTAGTAAAGAGATTGCAAGGTCTAATGGAAGGTCTACTTTTAGATCTTTGAGGATTCTCCATACTTCTTTCCAAAAAGGCTGTATTAGTTTGCAATCCCACCAGCAGTGTAGAGTGTTCCCTTCTCTCTACATCCACACCAGCGTCTGGTGTTTGGGGGCTTTGTGATGTGAGCTGATCTTGCTGAGGTTAGGAGATATCTTAGAGTGGTTTTGATTTGCATGTCTCTGATGATTAAAGATGATGAGCATTTTTTCATATGTTTGTTGGCCATTTGTCTGCCATCCTCGGAGTAGTTTCTGTTCAAATCTCTTGCCCATTTATAGAGAGGGTTGTTTGTACTTTTCTTATTATTTAATTTGAGCTCTCTGTAGATTCTGGTTATCAGGCCTTTGTCAGATTCATAACATGCAAAAATATTCTCCCATTCTGAAGGCTGTCTGTTTGCTTTGTTTGTGGGACCCTTAGCTGTGCAAAAACTTTTTAGCTTGATCAAATCCTAGTTATTTATTTTTGGTGTTGCTGAAATTGCTAGGGGTATCTTCCTCCTAAATTTTTTTCCCAGGTCGATATCTTTAAGTGTTTTCCCCACACTCTCTTCTAGAATTTTTATTGTTTCGTGTCTTAAATTTAAATTTAAATCTCTTCTCCAACGAGAATCAATTTTTGTCAATGGTGAGAGGTGCAGGTCCAGTTTGAGTCTTCTACATGTGGATAACCAGTTCTCCCATTTGTTAAGTAAGGATTCTTTCCCCCATTGCATGTTTTTGTTAGGCTTATCAAAGATTAAATGACGATATGTGGCTGGATTCATCTCTAGATTCTCTATACTATTCCATAGATATACGTCTCTATTTTTGTGCCAGTACCATGCTGTTTTGATCACTGTAGCCTTGTAATATAACCTGATATCTGGCAACGTGATGCCTCTCAATTTGTTTTCTTTCTTAAGAACTGTATTTGCTATTTTTTTTTTTCTGGTTCCATGTGAATCAAAGTACTATTTTTTTCAAGTTCTTTAAAGTATAACATTGGTGCTTTGATGGGGATTGCATGAAATGTATAGATTTCTTTGGGTAGTACAGACATTTTAACAATGTTGATTCTTTCCAGACATGAGTGTTATGTTCTTCCATTTATTGACATCTTTTGCTATTTCCTTTCTCAAAGTTTCATAATTCTCTTTATAGAGATCTTTCACATCTTTTGTTAGATATATTATTCCCAAGTATTTTGGTGCTATTATAAAAGGAATAGAGTCTTTGATCTTATTCTCGGCTTGATGATTTTTGGCATATACGAAGGCTACTGATTCGTGGGTATTGATTTTGTATCCTAAGACAGTGCTATATTCCTTGATCACTTCTAAGAGCTTTGTAGTTGAGTCCCTGGGGTTTTCCAGGTATAAGATCATGTCATCTCTGAAGAGGGAGGATTTGACCTCCTCTGTCCCCATTTGAATTCCTTTTGTCTCTATCTCTTGCCTGAGAATTTTGAATTTTTAAGATGATAAGCATATTGCATTGTGAGTGTGTGTGTGTGTGTATATACTAACTTTTGCTAAGATACAGTTGAGGCATCATCTAGGACATAAGTGTCCAGTACTCTTTATAAATTTTTTTTGAAAATTTTGTTAGAACTTTTATAAAAACATGTTTAGGCTTGGCGCCTGTGGCTCAAGTGGCTAAGGCGCCAGCCACGTACACCTGAGCAGGCAGGTTCGAATCCAGCCTGGTCCTGCCAAACAACAATGACGGCTGCAACCAAAAAAATGGCCAGGCATTGTGGCAGGCACCTGTGGTCCCACCTACTTGGGAGGCGGAGGCAGGAGACTCACTTGAGCCCAGGAATTGGAGGTTGCTGTGAACTGTGATGCCACGGCACTCTATCCAGGGTGACAGCTTGAGGCTCTGTCTCAAGGAAAAAAACAAACAAACATGCTTAATGTTTTTCAGCACCAAGGAACCAGATTGTCAGATTAGTCCCCCTGCTAGAAACCCCCCTGTGCACCTTAGCTCACTTCTGCCTGGCCATGCATTCTCATTTATAGTTGTAGGTATCCAGATCAGGCATGCTCCAGATTAATTTGCAGCAAGGTGAGACGGGAACAAAGGTAGGTACCTGTGATTTGGACTGTACTTCTATGGGGGTCAGGATCAAGGTCAAGTGTCTTACTTTGTTCTCTGGCCTTGTTTGCTTAGGTCAGGATAGCCTTGCTGATTTTTTGACCCTTGATCATTTGTTGCTGTTCTATCAACATTTTCACTATTCATAGTTGCTAACTTGTCTTCTTCTAAAGGTCTTGTCTACCTTTTTTGTTAAGGTATGACCCACATGATACAAATGAAAGTAAAACAGATATGTATTCAATGGAATGTAAGCATCCTGCTTCTAGTTAATCCCACCATCCCCTAATTCCCTCTTACAGAAGCAACTGCTATGATCACCTTCTTGTGAGTCCTTTAAGAGTGAGTCTGTGTGCACATAAGCACAAATGCAGATGTTTGTATTGGTCTTGTGGCCTCTCATCTAGCTCTGCCCACAAGTTTGTGTGGTCTTTTGTTTATCCTAAGCTCCTACAATAGTTCATTTAACTGGAGGCAACCCTCTCTGCTAACTTGTCCTGTCTTCACTATTTCCTACTGCTCACCTGCTCTCAACCTGCCACTCTAACACAGTAAGACCTTAATGTGGGACAGGAAGAAGTAGCAATGATAATTTAGAAAGAGGAAAGCATTCTATTCTATTTCTATTTTCATTCCATATTTTCTAGCTCTGTAAAATTAAATTATGCCTGTTCATCTGCTACTGACTCACTGTATTCCATGAGCAAGCCATTTGCATTTTTCTTCACAACAACATTTTTCTCCTCAGAATGCTGTGGCAACTAATGTTTTAAGATTCTCAGAAAAAGTCATAATAATAAAACCTTCCCATCCTAAGTATCTAAAAATTGAATTGAGACCAAAGCATAGGGAAGTACTATTAAAGAAGCTAAACATTTTACAAACTAAACAGTACCACATTGAAGTTTAAACCCTATAGGTTAGAAATTCATTTAGGGCACATTTGTATTCTGTATTTTCAGATGTGGCCACATACACAGTTCATCTGATACACCACTGCAGAATACAATGTGTGGAAGTATTTAGAATATGGTAGCATTGCACCAATAAGGAAGCAATTAATTTTATCTGGGAATGTGAGAAAAGGGAGCAAAGGAGGAAATGAGCCCACAGAATTTTAGAGTTGGAAGGGGCCTCAAAGATCAGGTATCCTAAGCTAAGTTTGTGGTACTTTTGGCTGTATCTCTAACAAATGGTTGTCTAGCCTCTGTTCGGAAGACTTCCACTGAAAGAGGACTCATTCTATCTCCAGGAAGCTTATTCCGTCTTCAGGCTGCTTTATTAGAAAGCTCTTCTTTAGGCTGCTCTAACATCTATCAACTAGTATCTTCTACTACTTGGTCCTAGATTAAACTTCCTGGGACCACACAGGCCATGTCAAATTCTTTTCCAGTTTGAGAGCTCTTCATTTACTGAAAAGTAGTTCTAATAAACTACTTTGTCTAGAGTAAGCACTTAAAGTTCCTTCAGTAGTTATCCAATGACATTGTTTCCCACCCAGCCATCTTCTCTGAGAACACAAAAGCTTTCCTATGGAGGAAAATGTGTTAGTTTCTTCTCTGTATCTTGTTTGTCCATATAAATTCAACGAGGTGTGCATGAAAGGAACTGCAAATTAAAAGAAACCTGGAAAAGGATCAGATGTGAAAGTATTTGAGAATAAGATAATTAAAAGGCCATCAGGTCATACAACTTTAGACGCTTAAGCCTTGAAGTAGTTAGGCTGATAATGATGCCCCAACATGAGAAAACTAGGCATGACCCTCACCATGGCTTGCAGAATGAAAATCTGAGGAAACCATGGACTCTAGTGTAGGAAGGGCCTTTACAGATCAGCCAGTAAAAGTCCATCATTTTAAAGATGGGGTGACTGAGGTTTGAAGAGGCAAGGGACATGACCAATGTCCCCCAGCTAGTAAGTGGCAAAGCAAAGACTAATTCAGGTATTGTGATTCCCAATTCAATGCTTTTCTACATGTGTTTTCTTAACTTGTAAAACAAGGAAGAGCCAGCTAATAAAAAATACCTTTTATCACCTGCTGTCAGCAAATTTCACTCAGAAGTATATTTTAGACATTATGGAGTTATATGAGAAAGCTCTTAAGATTCTTGGATTGATCTCCAAAGCATCCCTGCCATAGTCACCCAAAACTTACAACTTTGTGTCTTTTTGAATTTTTATTAATGTGAGCATCAGTTGCCATTATTTCAAGGAATTTGTACACTGAATGTCTTAATAACATAGATACAACATGAGAATGTAAATAAGACATGTAGGAATAAGAATGGAAATATTGGCTGTCTTTATCTGTTTGTATTGTGACAAAAGAATACTTGAAACTGGAAAATTTATAAAGAAAAAAAGGTTTATTTGGCTCACAGTTCTGCAGGATATACAAGAAGCCATGGTGCCAGCTTCTGCTTCTGGCTGAGAAACTCAGGCTGCTTCCACTAATGGCAGAAGGCCAAGGGGAGCCAGTGTGTGCAGATCCCATGGCGAGAGAGGAAGCAAGAGAGAGAGGAGGAGGTACCAGGTTCTTTTCAACAACCAGTTCTTGTGGGAACTAAAAATGAGAATTCACACATATTCCTGTGAGAATGGCACCAAATCATTCATGAAGGATCCACCGCCATGAGCCAAACACTTCACACCAGGCCCCACTTCCAACCCTGGAGATCAAATTTCAAGATGATACTTAGAGGGGTCAAATATCCAAATCATTACATTGGCCAATAATGCATATTATTGTGTGATAAAGCACTGATGTCGTGTAATCATACTATTACACTGGTTTAAATAGAAATGCAAAATGGCCAAATTCTTCCTGATGTGCACAATGTATGTGGGTTTCAAGCATTAGTAATGGAAAGATAAAAGCACTCAGTGGACATTTATTTGAAAAACAGACAATTCCAATCTCTAAATTCACATTTATGTTGCCTCCCCAAAGGCCACAATAGTAGGCTTCCCATGAGTATAGGTCTCTCTCAAGTTGAGGACTTCCCAGTGGAAACTGTACTGACTTAGGTGAGCCATTGGCCTTATATGAGGATGACCCACTCCTGGTTCTGTCCCAGTGAGGTACTTTCAGAGCCATTTGAGGATTCAGCCATGTGATCAAGTGAAAGTCTTCAAGTTTATTTATTTATTTATTTTTATTTTTTTTAAAGACTTTTATTTATTTTGGTTGCAGCTGACATTGTTGTTTGGCAGGCCCGGGCTGGATTCGAACCCGCCAGCTCAGGTGTATGTGGCTGGCGCCTTAGCTGCTTGAGCCACAGGCGCTGAGCCAAAAGTCTTCAAGTTTAAAGGCAGTCATTTATAGCTGTGTCTGCCAGCCCAGACTGAATGTAACATAGTGCATAAGCTCTAAAGTCATTTTACCAGAAACCAATGTTTCTTTATAAGGATGTATCCCTTGCCAATTTGTATATACATGAATGGAACAACTTCAGTAGTTGCTATATGAATGATTTTTTTGAAAAGTTCATTTAAATGCAGATACAGATCTTATTTTCTAGAAAGCCTGAACCCGTAAAACATTGCAAATTTGAAGAGAAAATTAACATTTGAGAGAAAGGATTATATAAAAACCACCAAATGCCCTTTAAAAAGTGAATCTAGCTCTATGTTTTAGTCCTATAAGGTAGTATGCCATTACATAGCCTGCCCATAATTTATACTGTATTGATTCTATTGTCACAACCTTGAAAATACTCTGTCATGTATATTTATGATGGCCCATAAATGTTCAGAATAATATTTAGAGACAAAGTCACTATTCAGATTCCAGGAAATAAAGAGCTGTGTAGACAGATTAGACCCCAGTGTGTAGACCTAAGAAATTTGCCTAAGATAATTTCTTTTGAAAATCAAGTAAAAGAGATCCTTAAATAATTGTTGTTCCAAATGGAAATTTAAAATGGAAAGCTGTGTAGTCCAAAGTGATAACTTTACTTGAAAGCCTTCATTTTTTACTGGCTAGGAATCCTCAAATGGTTATGTTCTTAAAAAGAATTGACACACAAGCATCCAGTTACACTAGGCATTGGGATTCTCTTGATGAAAAGATGACAGCTTTGGCATATTAGTGTGTTCCGATGTGTAACTCTCAGTTCTAGATCTTAATACTCACAGAATCAAGTTAGTACCTTGGGACTTAGGGCTCAGTTGTAGTGGTGGCAAATGAAGAGTCAATATGCTGTTTAACCCAGACTAGTTAAAAGGCTTTGTTCCTAGGAGGGACTGGGAGAGAATGTGACTGTTTTGCTTCCATTTTCCTAATCCTGCATCAGAAACAAAGCACAAAATTGGCTGGAATCAGTTTTAGCATTTCCCACAGCTGCTGAACTCTGATTTAACCAGATACTATAACTATAGCAACAGGGAAATATTGGAATTTTGAGATTAACTTGCTACTGAAAGTTGCTATATATAGCACACTTTGTGGTGGGGTGCATATTATAGGAATTTCCTTTATTGTTTAATAAAGTCAGACTTTGGAAAGAAAGTTAATTTATTATATATGGTGGCTGCTGAAGTCTCCCTACTGCCTTGATCTATCTCGATAAATGTGTGTTTTGAAACCCAATGATATAAATCAGCTTGATTGTCCAAGGCACAGATGGAAATTGGGATGTCATAAAGCTATCTTCAGATTTGTGTGGGTGTTGGAATATTCATCTTTGGAATTTAGTGGAAAGAACCCGGGCTGGAAGGCAGGAAATCTAATCCCCAATCTCTATGATTAAAACATTATGTGATCTTTGGAAGGTCTTATGGTCCCCATTTTTTAAAATTTCAGATTAATATGAGGGTACATATGATTTGGTTACATAGTGTGCTTTTGTAAGGTTAGAGTCTGAGTTGTAGTTGTCTCCTTCACTCAGGAAGTTTGCCATATATCCATGCAATGTACCTGTTGAGTAGGAATTTACCCAACCCCTTCCCCCATCCCTTTACTTGAACTTAATTGAGTTTTTCTGACATATGAACATGTAGTTGTTAATATGCTAGTTTCAGTTTAGTACTGAGTACACATGATGCTTGTTTTTACATTCTTGTGAAACTTCACTTAAGAAAATGTTCTCCAACTCTGTCTAGGTTGTTACAAAAGTTACAAAATATCCATCATTTTAGGGCTGAATAGTATTCCATGGTATACATAAAACATTATTTATTAATTCATTCATGTGTTGAAAGGCACTTGGGCTATTTCCACAACTTTGTCCTTGTGAATTGTGTTATTATAAAAATTCAAATGTAAATTTCCTTATGGTAATTTATTTTTTTTCTTTTAGGTAGATCCTTAGTAATGGGATTGCAGGATCAAATGGGAGGTGCACTTTTAGTTCTTTTAGGATTCTCCTATTTTTTACACTAGGCTGTACTAGTGTGCAGTCCCACCAAGAATGAATGAGTGTTCCCTTCTCTCTGCACCCATGCCACCATCTGTTGCTTTGATCAGACTCGGGTTACGCATTTTTTTAAATGCTGGGGGCTGAACTCTTCAGCTCTCCCATTCTAGGATTCTGAAATAGTTCCCTCTGATGTGGCCATAGAGCATACTTACTGATGCCCTGTGGGATAAGAGAGATCCACATCCCAGGATTCCTAGATCAGAGTTTTGTTTTATTTTGATAAGCTTTTCTTTGGTTATAGAATCATTCAGTCAACTCCACAAGCTCTGTAATGAACCTATTAGCTTTATACTCTCTCAGTTTTCCTTTTCCCCAAACTGAGCCTATGTGGCTCCTAGAATTACTCCTGGAATCCTACCTTACCCCACCTAGCAAGGCTCTCAGCCCCATCCTGTAGTCAACAGAGATTCAAAGTTCCAAGGTCATAAAGGCAGGTCATTGACACAGTGTAGCTACAAGTTGTTCTTAGACTTTTCCCCTCAGTCCTAACAAATAGATTCTTGTCTCACTGTGACCACCCACTTGATTTTCTTCTATATTTGGGACCTTATTGCCTATCTGCTACCCACAATCTTTTTTTTTTATTATTATTGTGGATTCATTGAGGTTACAAGAAACCAGGTTACACTGATTGCATTCGTTAGGTAAAGACCCTCTTACAATTGTGTCCT
Source organism: Perodicticus potto (assembly GCA_963574655.1). Lineage (NCBI taxonomy): Eukaryota > Metazoa > Chordata > Mammalia > Primates > Lorisidae > Perodicticus > Perodicticus potto. The sequence goes on along the minus strand of CAUYRH010049397.1, from coordinate 2,515 downwards.
GCCCCCAAAAGGTGTGTCACACACCAAGACTCCATCCCTTAGCTCCTTCCCTCTCTCTGCTCTTTCCTCAGTTCTAACAAATAGATTCTTGCCTCACTGTGACCACTCCCTTGATTTTCTTCTATATTTGGGACCTTATTGCCTATCTGCTACCCACAATCTTTTAACAGAGAGCCTGAGTCCTTGCCTTCACTTTATACTTGGTGTCTTTGTCCATTGAGGACTGAAATTCTGTTGTCCTTTTCAGTCTTAGAGGCTGGGCTTCGCCACTTCCAGACCTCTCTAGGATTACCCACCTACCTGCCTGCAGAGATATCTGTCTACAGCCTGTGTATGAGACTCCAAGATGCTTCATATTCTACTAGCCAGCACAGCCCTTTGCCACTCGCTGTTGATCCTAACTGAAGTTGCTGCCTGCCTTGCCTGGACCTCTGCCTGATGCTTGTTACCAGACCTGCTTAATGTGTGCTCCATCTGCCCTGTGGGGACATTGCAGTGTCACTCATGCCTGGGCCTTCCTGACAGATTATTAGTCTCTATTTCTCACCTCTTATTGTAGACCCTCAACTCAAAGCCATCATGGTCTGCCTGGTCTCTGGGTTTTAGACCTCTCCAAGCTGCTCTATTCCAACCCCAGTCAAATTTCAGTAGTGGCCTGCAAAGGCTATATTGGGCAGGTTGAGCTACCTGAGCCTATCTTTGTGGGTCCATACCTCAGGATGAAAGTTACTGTGTGCAGTTTTTCACCCACCATGCACTCATTAACAAATAGCCTTCTGAAACTTTGCAGTCAATTGTTTTATAGGCTAAATTCAAGTTAAGATTCTGAGATTGATGATGAGGAAGCATTTTTGTATCTCTGTAGTCTAAAATAGGGAGAGGGATGTTAGAAATACTTGAGCCAGCAAGAGAAAGTTAGGTGAAAGGTAAGAAGTACCTTTGTGATCTTTTTGGAAACAAAGTTGCATATGAATCCAAGGTGGAATTGCTATTAGTAGTATTCATCTCAGTAGTATTCAGCTCCTGTCACAGGTGCTTCTGGCTTTTTGAATTAATCCAGAGTTCCAGCCCCATAACAGGGGCATATATACCGGTTAGCTGTGTGTCCTTGTGCTGAGGACTTTTTCTGAACCTCAATTTTATTATCTGTCAAAGAGGCTTTGTGTAAATGATATCTTTGCTTATTTGTAAGCTCTCAGGTGGTGTGAAGGAATATCAGTTACTGGGTCATGGATGTGAAAGTGTTTTAAGAACTATAATGCACATAAAGGTTAGCCAGTCTTCCTTCCTTGACGTCTAGGCTTCACAGATGTGAAACTTCCTGCCCAGTGTTGATGGACAGTGAAGGTTGGAATCAATGTCCCAAGGGAACAGCATGTCAGAAAAGCCTTACATAGAGCTAGAAGAGTGAAGGGAGACAATACACAAAGCTTAGCGCTTTGGGGAGCCAGCAGAGCTGATACATGAGCAAGTTGGAAAGAGAGAAACTTCCTGAGCTAGAGTACAGAGGTTATTGGCTTATTTTTGTTTAGTGGCTGGTGTTGCTGGTTTAGCAGGTTAAATCCAAGTGGTAGATGGTAGACCAAATGTGAGAGACTATTATTATAAGGTATGGCAGGACTTGGGGAACAGGCAGAGGGTACAAAGCCTGTGTCAGCTTGTGCAAGGTAAAGTAGTTCAAAGGATTATAGTAAGTGGCCTAGATGAGCAATGAAAGCAGGCCATATATGGGTACTGCAATGGTTTTATTTGTCAACTTGGCAATGGTGCCCAGTTGTTTGATAAAATACTCACTATCTAGATATTGCTTTGAGGGGATATTTTTAGATGAGATTAACATTTAAATAAATAGAATTTGAGTGCAACAGATCACCCTCCATAGTGTGGTGGGCCTTATCCAATAGTTGAACGCCTTATGAGCAAAGACTGAGATTTTCCAAAGAAGAAATTCAGCCTAACAGCTGTAATATAGAAACACTATTTGAGTTTCGAGACTGCCTCTTCTGCCCTGAGAATTTTGAACTCCACATTGCAAATGAATTCTTACCTGAGTTTCTAGGCTATTGGCCTTTGCTACAAATTTCAGACATGCCAGCCCCCACAATCACATGAACCAATTCCCTAAAACAAATCCATCTCTTTGTCTCTCTCTTAAGATGCATGGTATAATTTTTCTATTTTTAAATTTTTTGAGATATGTTTTGTGGCCTAAGATATAATCAGTCTTGGAGAATGTTATGTATGCTGATGAGAATAATATATAGTAGTTTTGGGGCATAATGTTCTGCAAGTGTCTATTAGGCCCATTTGCTCTAGAGTGTCATATATAACATGCTTTCCAGATAGTATATGTATATGTATGTATGTACATATGTATGTACACATATACTATCTGGAAAGCATATACATATACCATCAGGAAAGCATAGACATATACATATACTATCTGGAAAGCATGTTATATATGACACTCTAGAGCAAATGGGCCTAATAGACACTTGCAGAACATTATACC